>WBMY01012324.1:972054-1039190 GCA_013397315.1 Donacobius atricapilla
AAATGTTCTTTTCTATAGTGTGGGGGATATTCCAGATCCTTTGGAGCACTGTATTTGGGGGTGGCCTGGTTGAAGGAGCCAAAAACATAAAAGTTACAAAAATATTAGGGGATATGCCTGATCCAACACAGTTTGGAATCCATGATGATGTTATGGAAGCAGAAAAAGCTGAAGGTGCTGAGCATGGCATAAGAGCTGAACTCGGGGAGTTTGTGAAGAGCGAAAAGGGAGAAACTGACATAATTGCAGATATTTTTGGCATTCCCACAAAGAAAGAAGGATCAAAACATGGCCATGATGCTGGACTTGGAGATATTGCAGAAATCCTTGGTACTGAGATCCAGACACCTTTGGAAAACACAGTTAATAAGAAAAAAAGATTACAGGTAAATTAAAGAGAATTTTTATTTCTTTTAAGGTATTTTTATTATTATTAATAATAANAATGCCTTATCATTAACATCTTTCTTCTATATGCTTTACATGCAATACAGTATCCTTTTTTTAACTATTACTTGATATATATTTGTCTGAATTTATTGTTAGTTTAATGTTTATAACGTGATCATTCTTTACTCTTTTTCCGGTTTATAAGCAATATATTTTATTCCACTCAGCTGGACTAAAGAGCATAATTTTCTGTGTAAAAATTGATAGAACTAAATGTCAAAACCAAAATTTATTTATCATATTTTCACTTTACACCTCAGATCTGTTTCTACTTGTTATTCAAAAATATCTTGTCTCTCATCATTAACCCACCTCTTTATGATACACCTTCCAGACATTTTCAAGTTAAATCTAAACTGTGCAACTTCTTAGTGCATTATTTTTTCTCAATTGGTATGTTTTTCTGCAGATTTTGGTTCTTGCCTAAATTGAACTAAATTTTTTACATTTGTTTTTCTCATTTGTTTATTACATCATTTTTATGTGTGGACTTAAAAATTACAGTCTATTAAAATCTTGTCTCATTTAGCATAAATATAATGTGGTTGGTATCTAAAAATTAGTACTTTAATGCAAGAATCTTGGCAGGTATATGTAAACACTTTAGAATTTTCTTCAACAATACTTGAAGTAAATATTTTAATTCAGATCTGAATAAACACTAGAATATTCTTTACTTTGATTTGTACATTTCTCACACGTGTTTGATTCTATTGATGAAAATGCTCTATAATTTTTTCAGATAGTTTGAGTAATTAATGCGAAATCAGTTATGCAATTTATCCAGTTTTGCCTTTAATATGTTATCTAGTGAAACTTGCTAACAAAGCAATGTTTGCACTAATTCTATACTACAGGAATTGCTATTATTTCCCATTGTGTATATAAATGCCTCACATAATCTAGTTAAGAGAACTGGATATAAAGAATAAGTGGATCTCAAAGCAGAAACAGCTCAAAACAGAAACAGTGTAAGAATCAAAAATTCCCTTCAGGAAGTCACTACGTCTTACTTAGGCATCTGCAATGATAAAACTCACACAAATGGATAGAAATAGAAAATCAGGTCTATAGACTGGAAAAGTGTACTGATAAGGTCAGTGACATTTACTATATAGCCAGAGAAACTGCAAAATAACCTATGCAATTATATATGATGAAGCCTTTTAGGACTTTGCTTTTAGTGTAAGGTTCTACAGAAATCTCTGCTGAGAGTTGTGTGGTTCACAAATTAGAGAAGAAAAGTAGTAGTGATGTAACTGTTTGCTGATAAATTTAATTACTAGTAGCAATAAAATCAAGAACTAACTGTTAAGTTGCCTTAAAATAGCTGATAAAAACCAGTGAAGTGATGAATACAGGACAAAAAGATATAATTTTACCAAAATGCTTCATTTTGATCTCATTGTTACTGTTCAAGTATGAAATCTTAGGAATATAATTGAGTTGTACAACAATATTAGTTCAATGATAATGTCAGTCAAACAAATTGAAATTTTGAACTGTTGAGAAAGGAAGAGAGGAAACCCCCATATTACTATGTTCCACGAACCTTAAGTTATCTGTGTCTTGAAGACCAGATTCCCTCATTTCAAATAGAGTGTGATAAAACTGGAAAAGATTCACTGAAGATCAATGAACTGTTAAAACCTGATATGGAATAAATCTTGTTTATGGAATTAAGTAGGTCAAGGCTCTTACGTCTGGAAAAGAGAAAATTGAGAGAGAGCATTTATGGATAAGAGGGTTTAGGGTTTTATTCATTCTTCAACCACCCTACCCTGTAGAAGAACCAGGCATGATCAAATGATGTCTCAATTACCCTCCACTGGTTGAGATCCTAGGGGAGACTCTTTGTGAAAGAATTACACCTGCATCTTTTGCTAGGTGAGGTTCCACACTTAATATGTGAGATATGCAAGGCAAGATCAACTTAATAAATTCTTTCCTATATCCTTTTTCCACGTACTTGCCAGAGAAAGGCATCTAGATGAGTAGTGGCAGAAACTTTAGATAAGTGTATATATGTATTTAACCAGAAATATAGGACCAATAGACAACTACTGTCTAAGCACTTCAAGAGAATGCAGAAGAGGATTAAGAGTTAACATCGGTTTTTGCTAAAGGGAATAGAAACAAATTTAAGCACTTCAGATTTCTTTGTGAGTCTAGAACATTAGGGCCTGAACCTCTTGGACTTCCACTGAAGCTGAGATACTCAAACTGCATTTGAAGCGAGTTTACTTTGATCTTGTAGCACCAAGCCTAAAGGTGTTTGCTATCCAGGCCCCAGCTTCTTTGCTGCAGTTAGCCATCTGTAAAATTGTGTACTGGTTTTTCCTTATCTCAAGGGAAAGCTGTAAACACATGCTTAAGAGAGTTGTGTGGTGTGCCAGTAAAGGTTTAATGAACCATCACCCCAGCTAAGATAAATAGCTTGAAGAAAACTTCAAGTAGTAGAAGTTGTTTTAAGTATTTGTCTGTTTTCAGTTGTATTACTTGATCACAGCCAAGTAATTGGATTTCGTAATATCTGATAGTTACATAGATATTTTTCAGATTTTTGACGATAACATTAATATGTTGTTTCTTGTTTCAATCAGTAACTCCACTGAATCTTTGTGGGTGACTTTAGTATCAGGATATGATCAGGATGTAGCTATCTTCATCCTCAGCTGGTCACATAATTTGCCTGATCACTGTGTATAATTAAGTTGTTCAGTCAACTGGACTGTTAGAAAGTTAGAGTATTGATAATTTTATACTGAAAAATTTCTGCCTTCTTCACAGTTAAAATATAGCCTGAGCTCTCTGTCTTTAAAGACCTAACACCTTATAAGTGCAAAGTGCTATAAAAATATTATTATTTTGTTTCTTCGAAGACAGTAACTAAAGTTACCAGAATTTTATTTGAATGGATCAATTTTGAAAGTTAAAATACTTTTTGCAGATATCTGAAATTGCAAAAGAAGCTGGAACACAAAGAAAAGCAGAAGCTGAGAAGGCTGAGTAAGTTAATTTTACAAAATTCCAGCTTAACTCCTTGGTACTTCCTAATGCTAAATAGATTGGCCAGAAATAATGCAATAAATGCTCAGAATTCAAAGAACTTCATGTACACTTTGTCTCATCAGTATTTTGAAAATATACTTAGGGGTACATACTAGGTATTTTGCAAATATGCTACAAGATGGCAGACCATCTCACTAGGCAACACAATGGCAATCTGATTTTTGTGGTCCTTGACAATTATGCATACAAAGATCTGTGGCCATTGTCTTCTTAAAAATTCACATAAAAATTCCCATAACTTCCTTTAAAAACGAGCACCAGTCTTAAAAAAACCCTGTGCCACTTACCATTACTGCTTTCTGCTTTCCTATCTCCCACTACAATTTTCATGGAATTTTCACTGGATCATTAAAAAAGAAGATTTAACTAACCCAACTATTTTTATTTATTGCTGTTTTATCAGGTCTTGACAGCAGATACTTTCCTTTGTCCATTCATCCTATATATGACTGCCTAAACTGTATTTGAAATACTTACCTTGCTTTAGCAGCATCCTATGTTTAAGGAGCATCCTCTCTGCCTAGACCTGCAGGGACATTGTATTAACAGATTAAAATATTTTGTAGAGACACACAAAAGGTGTCATAGAGATTCTTACAGATTCAAAAGCTACATATAACTGTCTTTTTTTTTTTTTTTTTGCTTCATTTTTAAGCTATTTACTTAAGAATCATTTATCTTTCTCCTCTTATCTGCCTAAGTTAATTTTTTTAAGCATATCATCAGGGTTAGTACTTTTAGACAATCATATTGATGCCTCAAAATTATTTTACACTTATAGAAATCCAGCTGTTTGTTTGTTTTTCTTGGGTTTTTTTTTTGTTAGTAACTAAATTCCTTTAATGCTACGTACAGAATAAAAACTAAATTTCAAAGCCAAACTTTATGAACTCAGATTATTTAAAATGAATGCATTTACATTTGGCTAGATATTTTTGTTTAGTTAACCTTTCTTCTAGTATGGAGGATGGTGAGAAACAAGATAAAGCAAAGGAAGTACAAACTGAGCAACTAGAAGAGGGAACAATGAAGAAAAAGAAGAGAAGGCATGGACAAAAAATTGAGAAACCAGAGGCTGTTATGGCCAACTTCTTCAAAGCTTTGGAAATTTATCAAACAAAGATGCTTGTAAGTTTGTCTTAAATTCTTTAGTTATTGAATTTTCATTTACAGAATCCCTTTTTTATATTTAAGTTAGAAATGTCATCATAAAGAGAAATTTGGCATCAATATTCAGAAGATTGGCTGTAGTCACTCTCTCATGATTTTATAATGCTTTGTAGAGCTATACAATTAAGCATTTCTATGCAAAATTTCTAAAAGGACAGATTAACCTCTTGAGCTTCTTTTTAGGAGCTCTCAATTTTCCATAATCTTACTTCTAGAATTTTTAACTCTACTTTCTATTTTATTTTGTTCTTAAAACCATGAAATGTTGAATTTTCTAAAAACTCAGAAGTAGTTTTTTTCCCAGTATTCTAATATAGCTTTCCACACTTTCTGTTTCAGTCTTCTCTGACTTATAATTTTAAGGCCATTATTTTTAATTCCATTTATTGTGAAAAGGAGGGATAGGCTTCCAAAAAATGCCCTCGCTTTTTATAACTGGTGTATGAAGGCAACACAATTATGTATTTACTGCTTTAAAACTCTTGCTATCTATTTTTCTTATTTTGATATTACTCACAGCCTACCTTTATTTACTTTTTAAATCTTTTTTTACTTTCAGCACTACTTGGCAAGAAATTTTTACAACTTAAGGTTTCTTGCTCTATTTGTTGCATTTGCCATCAATTTTATTCTTCTATTTTACAAGGTAAGGTAACATTTTTCTTTAAATATTAATGTTAGTACCAGAGGATACAATAATTTAACATTTGTAACTATTCTGTTTTTATGTTATTAAGTCTGAATGGAAAGATGTTTAATTTCTCCTTTATAGCTGAGTTTCTAGACACTTTTTCATTTAATCACATAAGTCTGTTATTGTCTGGACTGTTAATCTTGCTCTGGGAAAATTGAAATCGACTTAAATAATTCAAATGTCAAAACTGTTGAATTATTTTTCTTTCATTTATTCTCAAGATATTAAGAGACTTCAGTTAATCTGGTTATTCTCAGTTACTTCTTTTTTTATAGTAGGCTACATTTCTTTTTGTTTAGCTCACTGATGAAAAAGGCTATACATCCCCACTTTAAACCTCATCTTAGAGGTTCACCTGAATATAGAGTTGTTTCAGGTTCTGGCGTGTAACACCAGATGATACAAAGTGGAACATCTTCAGCAGCCTCCACCAATTTCCTTCTTGAATCTTCACAATCTTGAAATGAAACAGGTTAGAATTCAACATAGAGAACTACCATCCATAAAAGCCTCGTTTTTTTCCCCTTTACATACAAATCTGAAGTCTGGAAGAAGAGTTCTGATTGATCTATATCCTGAAATCTGGACCTTTTGATTTTCCCCTTCTAGATATAGAATGAAAGTTGTGATAAGCTGATTAACCCTGTGTTTTCCAGTATTACATACTATTACGTGTCCTGTTACTTAAAACAAAAAACTTCAACAATAAAAGCAGCTGACTGAACATTCTGTCTAGAAATAACTGAGTCCTGTTCTCAAATACCTTGAATTGCAGCTCCTATAACACAATTACGTTCTCAGAGGCAGGGCAGGTAAAGACGTGAAAAGCTCTTAGAAACTGGGCAGAATGTATGTGCACGTTCCAGGAGAAAGATGTCATGGCTCTTTAGGGCTTCCTCTTTATCTCTTTCTTTCCTTCCCATAGGGTTAGAGGAGATGGACTAAATATAAATGTAGAATTCTGCTTTTGTCTGTGCCAGTCTCCTTTTCTCCTCATTCTCTCCTGCTTTTCTTTGGGTCTGGTGGGTGACAACCTGTTCTGTTGCAGAGCATGGACAAAAATTCATGTCTATTAGTGCAAGTCCATCAGTCATACAAAAGAAAGGGTCAGTTTGAGTCAAACAGGACTGAACAGGACTTTAGCTCTCAGATGAAGCTATCAAAAAAGTGCCCCTAGGGATTTTATTTTAAAGGGCAGGTTTTTAAAGTCACTGGAAGAATTTAGGGCAGTGTGTCAGCTGATGAATTACTGTATATAGTTTGTAAGCTCTAAACTGAGTCATGAAATAAAAGTTACGAACAGTGTACAAGTTGATTATATGACAATTTTGCTTCTTTTTAGACTCAAGTAATCGGGAACTATGTAGATGACAAAACCCCCCCTGAATTCAGTCATAATAGATAACCCTGTCATTCCTCGCTTCTTCCAAGAAATTGTTTTAGCATAACTTTTTCATTTGTTTTAGTTTTGCTACAGCATTGTTAGAGAGATTTGTAAAATACCTGTATTTGCTTTTTTTCAGAATTTCTTTTCAGTGACATGACATGATGTGGAGACTTCTGCTGTGCAAATGAAGAATGGTTAAAGCTCATGACTTATAATCTTCCTTTGAGCAGGCTTTGCAAACATCAAGTATCATTGGAGTAAAGGGAAAGCTTTTAAGTTTATTTTGCTTTCAATGTGCTTGATTTTTTCTCAGGTGACAGAAGAGCCACTTGATGAAGTAGAGGAAGACTCTAATCTCTGGAACTCCTTTACTGAAGAGGAAGAGGAGGAGGGCATGGTGTTTTTTGTTTTAGAAGAAAGTACCGGCTACATGGCACCTGCTCTCAGAGCACTGGCGGTTATTCATACTGTCATCTCCTTTGTCTGTGTGATTGGATACTACTGCTTAAAGGCAAGTTCTTAAACTTACTGCTAATCTGTTTGTTGAACATTGGCTAAGTCCCAAGGCAGTTGGTGGTGCTAATACAGGAATACCTATTTTTACCTAGCTGTTTATAAATTCTCACTGCTCAATAGGTAAATGTTTTCCTCCTGTATTCTGACCAGCAGAAATGGAGTTAACTTTCCTCCTAGCAGTCTGTGTGTTTTGGATTTGTGGTTAAAACAGCGCAGGTAACACAGAGACATTTGGTTATTGCTGGACAGTGTTTGCATAGTGTGAGGGCTCTCCCTCTTTGCTTTACGCACTCTGTGCATCCCTCAGCAGCTGTGCTGGGGGGGGCCACAGCCAGGACAGCTGAGCCAGAGGATATTCCATGGCTTGTAACATCATGCTCAGCAATAGAAGGCGGTGTTAGGGGGAGGCTCGGGGCTTTGACTGCCAAGATGGCCATTACTCAGAGACTGCCTAGGCACTGATCTGCCTGTGGGAGATTCTAGTGTGATGCTTGGTCTTATATATTTAGTGTTACAAAGAAGCAAAAATATAAAAACCATGACAAAGGTGGCCACTGTCATTTTCACAGGTCCCTCTGGTCGTATTCAAGAGGGAAAAGGAGGTAGCTAGAAAGCTGGAATTTGATGGATTATACATAACTGAGCAACCAACTGAGGATGATATTAAAGGACAATGGGATCGCCTCGTTATAAATACTCCGTAAGTAAAATTAAATGACTGTATGCTTGTAAATTTTATAGCTCATTAAGGCACTGATCTAGAACCTTTCCTGTACACCTGCCATTTAGTTCATCTAAAAGAAAGGCATTTAGCACCTTATATTAGATGCTACAGTAGTAGATTCTAACCTGAAATCCTGTATTATCTGTTTCTTTAATAAATACTATAACACATACATTCCACCTCCTTTTCATTCTCTAGGGTTTGCAAGGATTATGTATTTTAACCTCACAATGTCTCTCCAAGACATTTCCCATATTAGTCTCTATTGAGAAAGTTTTAAAAGATAACTTCTATCCTTTCCAGTGACTCTATTTCACTTGTACGGTAATAGTCTCCACCCTTTCTTTCCCATTCCTTGTTAAAGAAATTTGTATGTGACAAGAGGAGTAAATCTAGTGAAAAATAGCATTCCTAGGATTTGAGTAGGTCTGACGGGAATTTCTGTCAAGTTGTAGGCATTAGCAAATACTGTAGCATACACTGATTCTAAGAGTCTCAGTGAGCTGCAGCAGTTTGTGACACAGACAAACACAGCAAGTCAGCTCTCTTCCCACAGAAGGAATGCCACGACTACAGGCTGTTTTTCAGAATTTACTGGTAGGTTTAGAGTAGCTATTAGGAAGAAGTTCCTTACTATAACAGTGGTGAGACACTGGAGCAGGTTGCCCAGAGAAGCTGTGGATGCCCCAGCCCTGGAACTGTTAAAGGCCAGGCTGGATGGGGCTTGGGGCAACCTGGTCTAGTGGAAGCTGGTCCTGCTTTTGGCAGGGAGTTAGAACTAGGTGATCTTTAAGGTCCCTTCCATCTATGCTTACACAATTAGAATTTCTAAAATGCTGGAAATTCTTGAATGCTTTTTTTTCCTACACCTAAGTTTTAAGAATTTTTCTTAATTTCACTCAGCAGTATGGACTACCACATATTATTAAAGTTACAAGGTAGAAGGTATTTGGGAAACTGGAGAGCTTGCTTATTTCCCAACCAGTTTCTTTCACTATTGATAGTAACCCATCTAGACACCCAGTAAGTTTATCTTCAGCAAAAATAAGCTTGAATTAATGAAATATATTGTCAACTTATCCCTAATGACATGCTGTACAGTCCATTCTCTGCATGTTGCACTGGCT
Organism: Donacobius atricapilla; assembly: GCA_013397315.1. Taxonomy (NCBI): domain Eukaryota; kingdom Metazoa; phylum Chordata; class Aves; order Passeriformes; family Mimidae; genus Donacobius; species Donacobius atricapilla. The sequence goes on from WBMY01012324.1 coordinate 981,195, forward strand.
ACTGAAATTAAACAAAAGATAAAAGCTAATTTAAGCAGGCTAATCCTTCCCTCTGATGTTAACTGAGTCTTGAGGTTTAGTGCAAGTACTGTACGATCAGAATAACCACTGCTGGAGGGTACCTAGTGTTCTGTGTAAACTGAAACGTGCTTTCTATAACTGGGAAAAAAGTAATTAAAAGAGCAAAAAATGTACCCTGAGAAATTATTGGATGGTTTTGGTAAAAGAGATAGACCCAAGCTGGCTACACTATGACATATGTTGCTTAAAGCCTGAGAAATCAAGCAAAAAATAATACAGAGCATTGGACTAGAATATACCATCCATTTGAGTCACTAGAAGCATTTGCCTTTATCTGAATTAGTTTAATTCAAAATTCCAGTTCAGAAAGGTAAAAGTTGGAGAATAGTCATTGGGAATTTTGCCTCACATCCCAGCAGAACATTGTTCTGGAATCTCATTTTTCTTGTGCTAGCACTTACTTTATTTTACCAATACTGTCCTTCAGTTTAAGTAGTTGTTTTTCTCTTTAACATTCCTGCATATTTTTTCAACTCAGTGTTATTTCCAGGAAATAAGGAGAGAAAAGTCTTCAACTTTGTAGTGTTTCCTGCAAACTGGCATTCCTCAAAATGGATATAATATACAGTAAGATCATTTGAATGAGCAGCTCCTGGATACTGCTCTAAATATATATATATATGTTATATATTGGCAAATGATCTTCTTGAATTTTCTTGGCAAGTTTAATATTTTTAAATTTTCTGTTGGCAAACAATTGACTGGTTCTCAAGTGTTCAGCCTCTATTTAAAATGTAATCCAATGAACTTAAAAATTATTTGTGCTTTAAGATTCTCTTATTTTTCTCTGCAAATCATTGTCTGATTTGATTTTTATGGGTGATAGGGGGTGATAAAGCATTTATTTAGGAGATGAATGGTATTACAGAGACTCACCTGCTAATATGGAATTGCTAAGGTAATTAAGTAATAATATTTAGCCTGCTGTACTTTTGTAGCCAGTCATATCTGTGGATGGGAAAAAGAAAGGGGGGATGGAGGGGGAAGATGATATTGCAGCAAATTATGATTAATAACAGCTTTTGTCCACACAAAAAGAAATCATTCTCCTAATTTGAAGTGCAGTGAGTGAACAAAATTTGCAAGGATCAGGAACATGGTATTTTCTGGTTTTTGTTGTTGTTGTTTTTTTCCTTTCCCTTAAGAAGTTAAATAACTTGCAATACCTTTGCCTTACCTATGTAGGTCCTTCCCTAACAATTACTGGGACAAATTTGTGAAACGGAAGGTAGGCTTTTTATATTTCTATTATATTTTTTCGGAGCAATAATCTACTATTTGGTTAATTGGGATATCTGTATAATATGCTTCTGTACACATAAATACAGAAATAACTGAGAACTGGAATGGGTTTTATGGAAGTCATTGTTGTGTTATATGTCTCAGTGAACAGGCAGCTGTGGCGTAGGTGGGAGGAGGGAGGAAGACAGAAGGCTGTGGTTTCCTTCCTAGACTCAGGCATTTGAAATAACTGTGTGCTGTCAATCACCAGCAGGTCTAATTTACAATCATTGTCATCTTTAGGATACAAAGCCCCCTCATTGCCCTAAAAAAAGAAAAACATGCCAGCTTAAATGACAGTAAATGATACATAAGCTTTCAGATAATAGCCTTTAATGCTTCTATTTTTCTTTTTTATGCTCCCCTGGTTTCCTGGGAGTTCTTACTGTTCTTGTAGTGTTAATTGTGAAGGACTTTCTTCTAAATTCCTGACAACTACTGGTCTAAAGTAGGTGAATGTCACTGACAAGTTTCTGTGAGCAAAAGCTTCTCTCCTTCCCTTTCTAGGTTATTAACAAGTATGGAGACTTATATGGAGCAGAGCGCATTGCAGAACTTTTGGGTTTGGACAAAAGTGCCCTTGATTTTAGTCCACTGGAAGAGAGCAAACCAGAAGAGGCGTCTCTTGTGTCATGGTACGACTTCTGAACTTCAGAGACAAATTATGTGTTGGTATAACTTCACCATCAAAGATAAAAACAGATTTAATTTTGAAACTGTTGTGACGTTTTCCTCAACATGGAAAATTCAAATAGATAAATCTTCCTAGTGTGGAAGTAAAATAAAATAGCTTTTTGTTTGTTTTAAAACACAGTTGTGTTATAAAAGAAAAAAAATCAGCTAATTTATGCTGATTGATATACTTGGCCACTCTTTCATTTTAAACGATAATTAATGGAGCATTTAAAAGGTCTTACAACAGAGTTTATAAACCAAAAGTATTGATAATAAATACCTAGATAACAGGTGTCTAGTACAGATTCACAGACTTTTTCCTGACTTAACCAGTCAGTCAAGATGAGAGCTTGAAAGTGTCCGAGTCCCAAGTGATTTATTCTCCTACAGGAGTTGGTTTTCTCAGTATGTATTTCCTTTTGCATCCCACCCAATGGCTAAAAAACCATTCAGAATATTGCAGAAGGCATTACTTTTTCTCTTGGTTATTCTGGCAGTATTTTACACTAGACAGAACACTTACCTCTTGAATTAAGCAATCTGTGTTCCACATGTCATTACTTTTGGAACACATTTTAATTTTTTAAGTCTGGAATATGGCAGTATCATTCTTCCTGAAATTGTTACACCAGATTTGTTGGTTTAGAAACTCTTTATGGTGCTCAGATTTAATGAATACTCTCTGAAAAATGAAGCACCCGGATCACTCAAAAAATGAACAGTTAATTTATATCACTACCTTCAGCAAAAAAAAAGTGAAGTGCCAAAACTAGTTTGCTGTTTGTAAATACAGAATTCAACACTTATTTTTGAAACTTATGCATTTCAAAAACTTTGTATTTCTTAGGCTAAGCTCCATTGATACAAAGTACCACATTTGGAAACTTGGAGTTGTTTTCACTGATAATGTAAGTATGTTAGCCTAGAAGAATATGCTTTGATTTACTCTAAACATGGTTGTATGTCTTCCACCATCTGCTTTTATTTTAAATGAACATATACAAATAATACTGCATTACCGAGCCATTTTAAAGTATTTTTTTCTGTCTTGTGATTAGACTAGATGTCTTAATCAGAAATATATACTGCACAATATAGATAGTTATAACTGCTATAATAGTACATTATTTGTTAAATAACGGTTTAAGAGGTAGCTTAATAATTATTGCTACTTGCCCATATCAGTGACAGTGGGCAAACCCCTTTGGTTCAGCCTCAAGGAGTAACCCTGGGGAGCATTTCCACTCAAGTAAAGAATCCACACACCCCCTTGGGAGTGCTAGAAAACCCTGCCATTAAAAAGTGGAACTGAGCTTTTACAACATAAAGTGATGAACTGGAATTCACATGTTCCCAGGCTAGTCATGCTAGCTCAGCAGAGCACCATTCTTCCTAAAGTAACTTATTAGTACTGCCAGTCATTGGTTGCTCTAGCACGAAATCTGCCTTCCACATCCCTGCCAGTGGCAATAGCTGTCAGGATACTCAGGTTTTTCCACATCTTTGTGATGTCTGTTTTTGAGGTTGTTGAGTGAGGCTGGTGTCAGCATTTTTCAACAGCAAAAGCTGTGTGATGTCCCCCTCCATCACTGCTAATTTTCAAAAGTTGAGTGAAATTTGAGCTGTTTAATCCCTACACAGACAGTGTCCTAGTACAACTTGAGGGACTTAAAAACACTATGTTCTAGATCCAAGAATCCACATCAGCACCTGCTAACCTCTGCCACTTTTCCCTTTCTCTGCAGTCATTTTTATACCTGGCTTGGTACACAACTATGTCTATCCTTGGGCACTACAACAACTTCTTCTTTGCTGCTCATCTGCTGGATATTGCTATGGGTTTTAAGACATTGCGAACTATTTTGTCTTCAGTCACTCACAATGGAAAACAGGTTAGTGTTACATGCAAAGGTTTGAAAATAAATACACTTTGCAAAAGTACTGGAAAAAAAATTGTGCTGGAAGTATCGGAATACAATTCATTTTTATTATGATAGGATTGGTCATATCTTCTGCAGCACACTTAATACATGTTCAATCCTATGAAATGATAACAATCTACACCCACCAAGTGACGACAGATAAAGAAGTGCTGTACACAATAGTAAACACATAATTTTAGAAAAACACAAGAATAAGAATTATTACCTAACCAGCTCCTTTTATATTCTCAATGATAAACTGATTGGTGGGATACACAATCCCTCCTTGCTACAGCAGTAATAATGACCTGGGCACTGGGATTTCAATACCTGCCTAATAAGAATGTCCTTAAAGCTGTGGGCATTCTGCACTGTGGAATACGCTTCTATGGCACTTTGTCATTCAAAAATCAAGTTAATAAAGTGTACTTCTAAAACTAATTGTTAAACTTTCTGCAGGAAATCAAATCATGTGCTGGTCTCCAAAGAATCCATGTTCCTAGCTAGCATAATAAAAACCAAGCTTTACAGTTGCTTTTAAACTCACATTTAAAAAAATCTAAATTCCCAAAAATACAATTTCAAACATACACATTCCATTCCTTCTCAAGTGCAATAACATATATTCTAAGCCCACTCCTGTGCCCTGCTAGATTTGTCAAAACATTTTAAACCACATGATGTTTTGGAAAAGGCATAAAAATATACCCACCCAAGGTGATGATGTGTTATCATCACACAAACAAATGAAATCTCTGGTTTTATACTATTTATTTTACTCAGGATGACCAATTTCATATGAGTTTTAATGATTGTAATGATTTTTGTATTTTCCTTATGAATTTTTTTAAAACGTAATAGTCAAAACTGAGCATAGTTGACAAAACTGTTTTAACTCAAGGCAATGGCTTTTACATTCTTAAAAAGCAATGAATAGTTTTTCTAATCCTGCTGCTTTTCTGGCTAGTAAATATGAACACTGCTGCAGCTTTCTGAATTGAAATGTTCACTTTGGGAGCATGCTGACAGATTAGCAGATAGCGATAATTGATCAGCTTGTCCTTTAGTAACCTTATGTTACTTTTAAAAGAGTAAATACTGGTTGTTGCATTTTTAAAAATATACAGCTTTCAGTAAACTCCTCTCCAGTGCTGTATCTTCTAACAGCAACTTCAACAGACAATATCAACTAGTCTCATTAACTGCTAAACTTTTTTATCTGATGATTTTATTTCCCTACAGGCAGGACCTGGAAATTACTTACTCTCATCTAAAAAAATTTCACTCCAGTTAGCAATGGCTTTACTAAACACCTTTGGAAGAGAAAATAACTATGATAAGTCTTTATGAGTCCTAATAAGTCCCAGTTGAAATTGTCAAATTATCTAAGGGCTTTTATTTTTATTATTTAATTTTTATTGTATATCCAGTGTTTCAAGTTACTATAATTAAACTTCTAAACTAAAGAGTGTAAAAATTGCTTCGGTGATAAACACATAACTGCTGTTGTTAGTTTCCTTATTGGGAAAGGTACAATATGACCCATTTTCAATATTTGAGGCAATGCGCCAAGCAGGCATGTCTCTTCTGACAAAATGATACTGAAACCTATTTTCATGTCACATCTTCACACACAGCTTGTGCTTACTGTGGGACTCCTCGCTGTAGTAGTTTACCTTTACACTGTGGTGGCCTTCAACTTCTTCCGCAAATTCTACAACAAAAGCGAAGATGAAGATGAACCAGACATGAAGTGTGATGACATGATGACGGTAACTAAAACATCACCTGCATGCCTCAAATATCATCCTGAATTTTCAAACAGACACTTTAGAGAGAATGATAAGTAAGGAGGAATGTGTTTGTTGTTAAATCCTTTGGGTTCTTCTTCTTGATACATGTCATTTTGGAAATACAGATAGTCTTGAAATTGCCTCTGCATTCTCCAGTGGTCTAAACTCAACAGGAAATAGATGACCATAGGAAGGTATTCTGACTCTTTCTCCTAAATACTGTAGGTCGTGATGTGCCACAATGCTTTTACTGCTGAGGATGGCAAACTCTCAAAGTAAAAAAAGGAATTTCTTAACAAACTCAGCAGAGCTTCAAAAAGAAGCTGTGTTGTCACAATAAAGAAGCCCCACTTGTTCCTAATGTTCAAAAGTGTGCAAGCTCTTCCTGTCCTTATTTAGGTTATATGAATTAAGTGATGTTACTAGCACTAGTTATAAAAGCTTGCTCCAAAATTACAATTAGTAATTTAGTCATGAAGAAAGAAGTCAAAGGTGAGAAAGCAGAAATTACAACTTATTGGTGATACCAATTTACGATCTGATTTCTACCCACTGCCACTCAATGTTATTTCTGTCAAAATCATACATACTCTACAGATATATATTAATGTATGAAGAGGATTTTATTTTCTTACTGTATACAGAAACACAAATTCAGGTATTAAAAATGTAATATACTTAGTTTGGGACCAGCTGCTATGCTATCTCCCATGGAACAGAAACTCTCTGCCCTGCATTTTACACCAAAGATAGACTAAAATACCTCAGAACAGAAGTGTATCATAGACTTCAGAGAATGATCCTTCCTATTCTTGATCTCTCTTTTAAACACTCAGTGCAAGCTAGACATGCAAATTAGAGAAATTATGAAACTTGCCCAAACTTTGTGAGCCGAATACTATGGTCTGGTCATAAGGTGTAGGAACAATTAGAATAAAACTTACTACATTTTAAACCACTCTATCAAGTGAGATAAATCAATTCTAAGCTACATTTTAAAGTATTAAGCTAGTACTAGTATCTTATGTCATCAGTGAAACTGCATTTTAAAAATGGACGTATAGTTCTGTTTAGTGTTTGCGAATGCCAGGTTTTATACTCATTATTTAACACCCACTGCTGTCTAATGTGACTCCAGAAAACTGGTTGTGCTTAGAGATTGATATTGTTTTTAACCCACACTGAAGTGGCTGAAGGTGGCTTACATGATCCTGTAACAAATTATACAGGAACATAAGTGATTTATCACTCCTGCAGATGATTCCGTTCCAAAATACTTACAGAGCTTAAATATACAGATTATTTAAGATTTTTTGATTGAGATTTATATTTTCCAAAAATATGACAGTATTTTTGTAAAGTGATTTCCTCTGTATTGAACTGAACATGGGTTGTTTCACAGATCACAACTCATTTACCATATAATAAATCAGACATCTAGTACTGCAAAATTAATTTATCTAGAACCACCTACAAACAGGTAGATCTACTTGTTGTGAATATCCCAATATTTATTTTATGGCAGTATTTTCTACATTTCTAAACTTCACTGCAAGACTGAAAGATGTCCTCTGCTTACTCAGAGCAAGACAGAACCTTAGGAATTAATATAAGGAATAGAATATAGTTGAATACAGTAACAGTAAATACAAGCAAAATAAACCCAAAATAGTCTCAATCTGAAAGTAAGACCCAGGGAGTGAGAACAGGTAACAGCTGATGCTGACTCCCCCGCTAAGGAAATGTACCTGAAGGTGTCATTAGCTAAGACTGTAACAGATTTTTGGGGTCGTGTGCTTGATACATGAGGAATGATATTATGTGTCATGGCAAATATATCCCTAATTTTCCTGTATCTATTTTAGTGTTACCTGTTCCACATGTATGTGGGTGTAAGAGCTGGTGGTGGCATTGGAGATGAAATTGAGGATCCTGCTGGAGACCCTTATGAAATGTACCGAATTGTCTTTGACATCACATTTTTCTTCTTTGTCATTGTTATCCTACTGGCCATTATTCAAGGTACCATCACTTACCTTGGCAGATATTGTTCAAAATTAATTCCTCATTGAAAACCATATATATATATATGAGGTAAATTTAGCAGTATTGCTGTAGACTTATTTCTGAGTTTATAAAATCATAAATTCTGAAAGTAATAATTTTGTATTAATACACACATAATAGGCCTTTTCCCAAGTACTACACAAAGTCAAAGCACAAGGAATGTAACTTACGTGGGTTGCAGTGTTTACGAACACTTCTATACCTATCCAGCAAACATGAACCTTGTGCAGAATCACTGTTCTCCTATACTAAGCATTTAAACTTGGGAGAGCCTTGCTGATGATACTCTTCCCACTTTTAGCCTGGAATCACCACAGCTGACTGGGGAATGGAGATTTTTCAATTGGAAAGGGTAAATGACATGGAGAAAGTCACCATGGCCACACAGCCATTTCCTCCTTTCTTGAGGCTGATTTGCAGTTTTAATTGGTTTGCAGTTGCGGTTTACAGCAAACAAGACCCCTCTTTGGTGATGGGCAGCATTCAGCACTCATTGCATAAACTCTTCCAAAGCTGTTAGGAAAAAAAGGCACTGTTTTATAGCAACCTGGTGGCAAAGAAAAAATGTAACACCTCTATACTGAGAAAAAGTTACAAATGTCACAGTCCCCAGACTGATCCAATTCTTTTCTTAAAACATTGAAAGTGGAGGAGTAATGCTTCAAATGTGAAGCAGACTCACAAACTGTCCAAGGTGGGCTGTGGGAGCAGAGCTGTCTGTTGAACAAGACTTGGGATATAAGAGTTTCATGAGAAGGAGAGTGAAAATTAATTTCATTCATGGGAACAAAAGAGATAAGCTTGTGTAAGGTCAAATAAACTATAATAGAGCACAAAGAAGTCTTTCCATTCTCAAGATTGTGCCTGTGTGTATAAGTACACTAAATTCTAGACACTGGAGGGCTGATATTACTTGCAATATGAATACTGCTAAGTACTGAAGTGTTGCTACTTTTCTATTTGAAATAGGTCTGATTATTGATGCTTTTGGTGAATTAAGAGACCAGCAAGAACAAGTGAGGGAAGACATGGAGGTAGGAAGCATGTTACCTCTTTCATTGCTCCTGCTCACTGAGATTTTCACCAGTTAATGTCTTTGAGTTAAAATTCATCTGTAACCACAACTTTTGCTTTTCAGACCAAGTGCTTTATTTGTGGAATCGGCAATGACTACTTTGACACAACCCCACATGGCTTTGAAACACATACTTTGCAGGAACATAACTTGGCAAACTATCTGTAAGTACATTTTACAATTGGAATTGTGATAAAGAGACCTTTCTACATATAGAGATCTTGTGTAATTTAGGTGCACACATTGCTGAAAATCCCAAGGCAGAATTCTACAAAACTGAGGAATACTTCCACTCCTTTCTGGTCTCCCCTCCTCTATTCCACACTGCTGGTTACCTTTAAAGTGCTCACCTTACACATGAGCTACCTTAGTAGTATGAGACCAGAAGGCACATCAACTCCTTATTCTGCTGAGAGGAAAACCAGATATGGGGAAGGATAGGGGACAGTTTATTAAGTTGCTTTAATTTGGAAGTTTTGATTGTGACTTCTTGGGGGGCTTGGTAATGCTGATAATTAAGCCATAAAAAATTGGCTTCAATTTGACAAAAAAGAAAACCCAAACCAAAACAAAGCAAATAAATGCACTTGTAGAAAGTTCTTCAAAGATAAATTCCAATAAATAATTAACTCTGTCCTGATAGTTCTTTAGTGACAGTGGAGCTTTTTTGAAACCTTGAAGCATTCAGGAGCTGTACATGTTTAGGCTATACCAAACTCCCAAGGGAGTGCTCTTCTGCTTTCATTAGTAAATCTAGAGCAGACCTAAGGGGATATTAAAAAAGGTATTCTTGTTGCATGAGTTACTTATACAACAAAGATAATTAATTATATGAGCATTGTGCCAGCAGAATGAAAGGAGAAATGGGTGAAATCTTATAGCAGTCTGGCTTTGGAATACTGCATCTCAACTTTTAAATTTAAAAAAAAAAAAAAAATTGCTTAATGTGATGCAAATTTCTATTAATATCCATAGATTTACTAGTCTACACCATCCAAGCTTTTCTTACTATATTGAATTGCTTAGCTGTTACATGGGAACCTATAATTCACCATAAATTAAAAATGACCATTTTCTTCATAATAGAATATATAGTGAACAACCTTTTTACACAGGTTACCCTTTAATTAGGCAACTGTTAAAACCAGCATACTTCCTTCACAATGAAAGCACATAACTAAGCCTAATTCCAAATTTACTGCATTAAAACTGTCCAACCATGAGTAGTATTACCTCTAAACAGAACACAGTTGGTTCTCTACAGTCTTCCTAATTAGTTGGAGCTCTCAACATTTGACTGAGCACAGGTGTCGGGGAAGGAGAGGCTCAGCCTATGAGCTGTATAGCAGCAGTGTTCAGAATTCCTGGTGCAGCTCAGTATTTACCACACTTCTCATGCAGTAGCCATAGTAACTTCTTCCAAGGTGAGATGTTGGAGCATATGTGTTCAGAATTTGGCATACACCTAATTCAGGTATTGCTCTTCACACTGAAATGAAGGAAATGCTAAACTACATTTTTCTACTTCTACAGACTTTTTATGTTAGCACATTCACAGGAGACATGCTTCAGGACAGAATTTTCTCCCTTAAAATAAGCACTTTAGGTGCCTAGCAGTGTCATCACTTTGCTGGTTGGCATAATCTTCCTCATATACCCCAGACTAGAAAAGGTCAGGCAGAGATATTATGTTTCCTGCATTAATACCCACATCATGTGCTTGTTTCAGGTTCTTCTTAATGTACCTAATTAACAAGGATGAAACTGAGCATACTGGCCAGGTGAGTAGAAAATAAAACTTAAGAAAAACCATTAAGCTAATCTTTAAACATTTTTTGTCTTCTCAAGCCTTGTAGCTGTGTACCAGCAGGTGGAACTGATGTACCACTGAGAAGTGTGGATGATGGCACTCTCCCCAAGAGTCTACTGCCAGTGGAAGAAAAGAAGGGTTAAAACAAAAGGGAAGGGGGGGATGCTGCACTCTGCTATTTCACCGAGCAGTGAACTCTGTCAAAAGTCAGTTAGTAGTAATCTTACTGTCATCTTATCTCTGAAAAGAAAATCTCAAATGCACCAGGTGTAGGTTATTCCCAAAAGGCTTAAGTAATTAAGCTACTATATTTATAGTCAAAATCTATATATATATGTGCAGATAGGTATTTGGGTGACAACATGTTTAGCATTGTTAGGCCTTAAGACATCATTAAGTTTTACTTATTTTCTTATTTATTTACCTTTATCTCTAATAAGAAGCTCTTAGGCAAACGCAACAGAAGTACCTTTGTTTTCCATTCAAAGCAAAACACATTTGCTTATATACAAATTTATCAACAGGTTTACTCTGATATAAATAGAATGATTAATTTATACTTAGATATTTTACTAATAGAGCTTTAATTCCAGTAGTACTGAATTAAGAGAAGTATAAAACTTTTATAAACATCATTGAGTTACAATCTTTTGAGTTTCAGTGTCTTTACAGTTCTACTCCATGGTAGCGGGCACGGTATGTGGTTACTGTCAAAAACTTATCTACAGCACCAACTGCACAGCGACTCGTAAAATAAATACTCTTTCTCATTTTCAGGAATCATTTGTGTGGAAGATGTACCAAGAAAGATGTTGGGATTTTTTCCCAGCAGGGGACTGCTTCCGAAAACAGTATGAGGATCAACTCGGCTAACATCACAAAAGAAATGATTTATTCATGAACTGCTAAGATCCAGTATACAAAAAAAAAAAAAAAATTCCGTTCCTTTCATGGCATAATTTCGTGGCTTGTATTTGCTTTAAATGTCTTCAAAGTTCAAGACACACATAAAATTTGACACTATTTCAGAGGCTTTTTGTACCTACCACATATGAAACAGGTCTTTTGTTGGAATTTTAATTAGCAAAATCTATGCCAGATTAACTTAAGCCTTCCAGTTCAACCATGGCCTAAAATTATAACAACTTTTTAACCACATCCTTAACCCGGTGTTTGGCAGTACAGCTGAAAGGGCTAAAAGGCATCTTAATTGCACATCTGACATTGAAGAACTTGAACATCAGAGACCGTACCTCAGAAAAAATAGTTCAACCAACTGTTGTCCAGTTTTCCCCCACAGTATTTGTTAGTGAATATATTAAGATACAGTTTGAAGAGCTTTAAGCGGTTAAAAAGAAATCACTTTCAAACACTTTGTCAACCTTGAAACATTTAAGTGCCTTAAAACCTCTGTAGACATAGCTATGCAAACTTTTTGTTAGTGTTCTAGATGAACAGACCCATTAACTGTATTGCTTTTCTGTCTTTCTGTATCAAATTGCACTTGAAGTTTGTTTATATACTACCTTCAATAACAGCTTATAAGATGCTGCTGTTAAAAAGACATACACTGTATCAAAATGAATACAATTTAAATCTTAGGCCAAAATAAAACAATGCTCTAAGGTCACCTGCAAGTAGAAGTTGCTAGGATTATGCTTTTTTTTTTCCTTCTAATAAAAAGTGCCCATTGCAATAAAGTATTACAAACCAAATATAACTGTTTCTATCGTCTTTCCCATTTTTCTACAATATGGAATTTTGTGACAATGGTAACTAAAAACACATATATTCATTGTTCATCCAAAGCTTTATTTTAAGGACTACATGGAGCAAGTACAAGCAGAAATAAATGTTCTCTTTCTGTACTATAGCCTGCTTCTTTAGCAAAGAAAAATCTAACTTCATCATAAATTTTAGACCTCTCTAATAATATCATTAGTCTTCAACAATTTTCAATATCATCTAAATTAATTTTGGTTGCACAAAATTTTTAAGTGCCAGCAAACAAAAACAGGCATTTGGCATCCAGAGAAAGGAAATAACAAGGAGATAAAGAAAGATTCAAGTTTCTACATAATGTTTGCTATATTCAATTATTCATATGAGGAAATCTGAGCTTCAGGCAATCATGCTGTCCAGCCAATCTTCAAGCTCTTCCTCAGTAACATCTTTAGACGTACTTTGCTGCTGCTGTGATGATGTGCTCTTCTCTTCAGGCATATCTACTTTTAAAGGCTCTAGAGAAGTGAAAACAACAAGACTGAAAATCTGGAAACAATTCCATACTACCTCTGTACAGCACTGTTTTGCTTTTAATGCACAACTGATTCTATTTAAACACAATCTCTCCTTCTTGAAGAACAACAAGTCATATTCCAAAAATAGTTCCCATGCTAAACTTCATTTTGTAAAATTAAGGCTAGTAAAGTTTGAAAGTAGCATTTAGAATAAGCCATCAGAAGTAACTGCCAATTCTTCTGCACACTATTAACACAGTGAACTAAAGGTTGATGAAGTTAAATGAATATTTATTCTTCCCTGCAATAAAATTCCCTAGCAGTACACTTTAAAAAAAAAATTTGCTAAATCATAAGCCCGATGCTGTTTTGCAGAAGAACTTCACTTAATACTTAAAGTCAACTGACAATAGTGAAACTTCAGGTTAGTGAGGAGTTAAAACTGAAAATGAACACAGCCTCAGATAAATGCAGTGTGACAGAGATGGTGAACGCAGTACTGTTGACTGGTTAATCAAAAATTCAAAAACCTCATCAAAACAAAAAGCAATGGAAATTAAGTAAGGTCATGCTGGGGAGAAAACTTACCATTCTCCTTACAATCAATTTGCAAGTCGTTCTCTGTTGATATGCTGCAGGATAATGTACCTGATGCAGGTCTATTTTCTGTATTAATGGGAGCCTCTAAATTCAGGAGAAGATCTAGTTCTTCATCCAAATGGTCAGTGTCTTGATTTGATAGTGGATGGACTCTTGCATTTGCCCTAGAGCTATTTTTACTCCCAGGTTCTGATGGAGCAACAGAATTACCAACAGGATCGGAGACTGACCCGGTTTCACTTTGAGCCAGAGACTGTCGAAACAGCTGCTCTCTCTTCTTCCCATCTTCAAAAATTTTAGCTTTCATCTGTGGGATCTCTAGAGGAGTTGATGCCTAGGAGCACGAGAAAGGACTTGAGTCTTTAAAATTATTATCTATTCTAACAATTCTGTCTAATTTGGATTATAATTCATACGTGCTGTATTTGATCACTTAAGACGGTACAGGAAATCTGAGCAGAATTAAATTCAGAAGTAAACTAAAGTTATCTTGATACTTTTACAAAAGGAAATGCAAAATACAAACTCCTTTTATCCCTATTAAAGAATATGAGATTGTATGCTAACACTGATACTGATAGAATCATAGGATGGTTTGGTTTGGAAGGGACTTTAAAGATTACCTGTTCTAAACTGCCTCCTATGGGCGGGGAACTTTCCACTAATCCAGACTGCTCAAAGCCTCATCCAACCTGGCACTAAACATTTCCAGGGACATAGCTTCTCTAGGAAAGCTGTTCCAGCACCTCACCACTCTTACAGGCAAGAACTTACTGAAATCTAATCTAAACCAACCCTCCTTCAGCTTAAAGCTATTTCCTTTGTTCTATCTATATATGCCCTTCTGAAAAGCCCCTCTCCAGCTCTGCTCTGTAGGCCTGTTCAAGGTACTGGAAGGTGCTGTAAGGTCTCCCTGGTGCCTCCTCCAGCCTGAAGAGAACCAACTCTCAGCCTGTCTTCACAGGAGAGGTGCTTCAGCTCTCTGATCAACTTTGTGGCCTTCCTCCGCACTCATTCCAACAGGTTCATGTCTTTCTTGTGCTGAGGACCGCAGAGCTGGATGCAGCTCCCCAGGTGGGATCTCACAAGGGCAGAGCAGACAGCGAGAATCACCTCCCTCAACCTGATGACGAGGTTTCCTTTGAAACACGGTGCTCATTGCTGAGTCATGTTGAGCTTTTCATTCACAAGCACCCTCAAAGTCCTTCTCCCTAGAGATAGTCTTAATCCTTCTGCAAGGGCCATACTTCTTGCTTGGACAAATGGATCCTTCGAAGAATTTTGTTTTTATATTTAAATCTCACTGGCTCTTTCCCCCTTACATTAGGTATTTTCTTTTTCACAGTTTGAAGAAACACTTTACTAATTTTGTTGCTATCCCACCACTGGATAATAAATGACATTTTCTTCACCTGTACATTTGACAGTTTTACCTGTAGGGATTGATCCATGGAAAAAAAACATGTATGTTGATACTAGCTATGTAGAAGATTAAATCACAATTAATATCATTAGCAGGAAGAATGTGAAAGCAACTTAGAAAATTTTGGTGCAAGCTTTTAACAGCTGCTAACAAGAGAAGCAAACACAAATATAGTGCAATCATTTCATGTCAAACACTCAGATACCTGATTTCAAATCTAACATGCTGCCCCTCCAGACATTTTGTTTAAGGCCAAGTAAGCTCACAAAATGTGTCAACAGAGGGGTATCCTGCATTACATACCACTTGACACACCAGTCTAAATGAATGCATTTACTTATATAATACATTTTACATCTGTTTGAAGACTAATCATTCTTGCACACATTGTTTCTCATAAAATATTTTCATTTTCTTGTGAAATTTCACAGCATTACCTGCACAAGGTCAGCAGCTACATTCAGCCTCAGATGCAGAGGCAATTCTTGAAGGGCCTGGACCAAAGACTGGCAGTCGACAGAAAGTGCAGAGAACTGAAACACAATTCAACACATATTATCCTTGTGAAAAAAACCAAAACAACCAACCAACCAAAACCTTCATAATTTTAATGTATTACATTCCCATCACATACATTCAAGAAATCAAATGAAATACATAAATTAACAGTTTAAAATACATTTTTATGAAGCTACTTGGCTAAATAATAACATATAAACACCTAAAATGCAAATAATCACTTAAGGCTAAAAAACAAGCTATAAATAGAATGCTCCTTAGACAATACCTTGAAATTCCAAAGTAGGAAAGAGTTCAGAAAGTTGACAATGGCATAGGAAGCTTTTCCAACTGAAACATCTTTTGAAATGAGAAGCTTTCATGCAGTGTGAACTGCCACTCTTTAATGAATTGCTACTATTTCCAAAGCAATCATCCTGTATGGCTCCTGTGTAGCTGAATTTAATGCCTCAACAGAGGCCTTTTCATACTTCCCCAAATGTTTTGATACTTCCAAAAGCAACAAAGTATATTGTTATAAACACTTCTAAAATAACACTCGAAAAAGATACGTTACTGCTGTTGAATGAGAACTTATTACTGTGACAGGTATTGAAGTTGCTTTTCTCTTGACCCTTTTTTAAAAACAAAATTACACAAAATTGACCAGCAATATTTGCAATTCTACAGAACAGACCAGTTTTAAGTAGTTTTAAAACAGATTTCAAGCTCAGAGTACAGCAGAACATTCAGAGCACATTCACCAAGCGTAAACTGGCAAAAATAAATGTAATATCCACCACATATTTTAAAATCTGACAACGAAATGCTTATGTTCAGTCTATACTCTCAGTCTATATTCTCCTGGAAGCAGAGAAGTTGCTTCCAAATCTTACTTGCAGGGACAAAACCCTGTCCCTCTCAATATGATGTAGACTGGCAAAAATATTTAGAAGTCCAAATACTCATAAATTAGGAGAGCTTTGTGACATATCATAAGAGACTTGTCAAAGAAATTCATACTGCCTCCAAAAGCCAGTCAACACCTTTGAACAGGCTTTTAACCTGCACATGAAGCAAGAATGAACATCAAAGATATAGTGTGTTCTGACAATATAGTTACAAAACTAAAGTAAATTAAAACAAAACAAAACAAAAAAATGCAGTCGATTTAACAGTCTCTTGTACCCAAATTCAGGTTCTGGTATCCAGTAACCAGAATAAAAGGGCTAAAAAAAATATCTGGTGTAAGATTTTTTCTTCTGTACTAAGCACTTTATTTACAATGGATCAGTGATCACCATCAAAGACGATGCACTGGTGCAAGAAACCTCACGAAGTCTTCAGCAAATAATTCTTATTGCTCAGCAATAAACTAGATGTTCAGAAAATCCAGTCATTTTGACAGATTTTAAGAATCAAATGTAGCTTCTGCACAGTTGCAAAAGACAAGGAAATTGTATAAATCTGGTAACACAAAAAATTCTAAAGAGTATAACTGAATAACAAATATTGCATTTTGGAAGAGCTATGTATACTAGCAAAAATATATAACAGGAATGAACATTGCAAATGAAGGTTAAAAAGTGGAGATAGGGAAGAGGAGGAAATGTTGAGGATAAAGGAAAAGAGGAATTTTGAGAAATAACACAATAGAAGAAGGAATTTGATATCCAAGTAGGGACTTCCATGAAGTAGTGTACTTACAAAAAGCAAAGGGATCAAAGCAATATTTAATGAATTATGAACACTTCATGGCATATAGTGTTATTTGTTCCAAAAAACAGTAGAGGCATACTTTGTTACTGAAATTACCATTTTTTACTGAAAACCCCAAATGACTAACAACTGTTTGCTTTTTCAATAGCAGAAATTATATGAAATACTTTTTATTGCATTTTGTGCAACGGAGCAAAGGCAAATGAAAAATGTATAAATGAAAGACAGTATTCTTAATAAACTGAAATTCTGTTATCGTTGATGTCACTGTGATATTTCCATTCCACATTTGAAACTGGTGCTTTGCCATTGCTACCTACAAAAGATAGAGGATGAGAAATATCTAATAATTCTGCAACTAATTTTATGTCTTTTCTGTTTTATTCTCTTTCCTCATAACCAATTTACCTCAGTTTAAAATTCTGTAATCCTGTACATAATGTGTAGACAGGCAAAGAACTAGAAACCGGTGAGTTAAGAGGCAAAGGCCAGGAACTCGGCAAATGGGATCTAGGATTAAAATTAGACTTGGATCTGGCTTTCAGGGAAAAGAAAAATGGGTCAGAAACAAAAAGGAGATACCGGGCTGATGATCAGAGACAACGTGAAAAATTAGATAATGCTACGAAATCATCTGGAACAGGATTCTGGATTACAATAAGAAATCAAAGGAAGGGTGATGGTGGCAACATGCAGCTTCAGTCTGCTCACAATGGCCTTAGCCATTCAGGAATGAATTATTGTGTTCTAATCATCTCAATGCTATAATGAAGAGCCTCTGAGGAAATTATGGAGAAATTAATATTTGGGATACTGACACCATCCTGTACACTAGGAACAGAAGAAGTGATAAGAAGAAACAGTCACTGAAAGCCTGTATTCCACTGAAGAAACAGGTGGTGGTTTAGACAAATGCTGCATTTGGCCTTATTTCCTCACTTTAATTTGACTTTGCAACCCTAGAGTACCTTTAAATACCACTTCCCAGGGAATAATTATTGTAGTATTTTAGAAAATAAACAGAAAATCTTTAAAATTTGAATACACGTGAATGTTACAAGAAACACTCAAGCAGAGTTTCATAGCAATTTTAAGAAAAGCCTGGAAGACAAAAGCATATATTTTGCAAAAATTTAGGTGACTTAGATTTTGAAGACAGCTGCAGAGATTGAGACACTTTAAGGTATCCTGATAGAAAAAACAGGAGACTTCTATTGATGCACTCCTTTTTATTCAAACATAAAGAATTCATACACAAAAAAATCTAGTTGGTGCCCTAGTTATTTAGGGTATGAAGTTTCAACCAGGGGATATGAACTGTTAATTTGAAGGAACTAGAATGCTTCCCAGTCCAATATATGAATATACTCCTACAGGTTTTGTTATAGTCATTCTATTAAACAGTTTTCTCTTGAATACAGCTGAAAAAGGACGGCTGAATTCCTATGGCAGTAAAGCAAAGAGACAACCCCTTTTTTGCTCTTCACTGGAGGGCTTTCTTGTACTTTCCTCTCAACTTACTTAAAAACCGAGCCTGCGGCTTTGATTTGTCTTCGGTAGAAACAAAAGGACAATGCCCAAGGACAAGAGCCTCCAGCATTAGAGAGAAGTTGATAAAAATACACAGAATAAAGAGTGCTAATATTGTATTAACAATTTGTTGCTGAAGGTGCAGCTGCCTAAATATTCTGTCCCAGGTGATTATCTATATAAAATCATTTGAATGACAATTCTGTTACCTGCTTATGGCATATACTTTCCTTATCCCATTCTTTCTCATCAGCAAATCGAAACTGTGTAAAGGAATCTCCTAAGGAAAAGAAATAAAAAATATATTTATTTAAAAAAGAATAAAAATTTTCTCTGAAGTTCCCAACCCTAAAGACATAAATTCAAGAAATGTCTCAACTCTTTAAAAATTTTCACTTAATATTAATGCTTCTTGAATCCACAATAATAAACTTATTTATGTCAAACTTCTATAGGACTTTTAATAGTTTATTGCAAAACAGTACTAAAAAGAGGCAACAAATACAAAACTGAATGATGAGGTGTTATCTTAGGTGCCATGCACGTGCAAGATTCTCATTCAAAAGTCCCAATCTGGCCAACATACTAGGAATACACACAGTATTAACACAGTGAATTTCTTATGAACGGCTTTGAAAGTTCTGTAGATAGACCTCCTCTTACCAACATGCACATATTCCTAAAAATGGATTATGAATACATTTTTAAATCACTTTGTACAAGCCAAATAAATACTTCCTGTTGTCTGGTAGCAATATTCTCTCTCTTCCTTGAACTACTCCCTCCTCCAGCACTGAACCCCAAATTCCAATTCATATGCAAAAAGACTGAATTAAAAGAAACTCTTATATAGGACTAATCAAGTTAAGTACATAAATACAGGATCTTCTAACCCGCCACATTCCTTCAAGGCAGTAGAAACTTTTTGTTACTATAAGGGATACTGAATTATCATTTTGCTTGAAATGCAGTATTTTTATTGCAGCCCCACACTGTGTTACAAAAAACAGACTTACAAATTTATTTACTGAAAAAAACCATAAAAGAACTCCAGTAACTCAAAAAGATCAGTAAGGTCTGTGACAGAGGAAACATGAAAGATTAGGGTTAAAAGATGATGGCCAAAGGTGCAGAGTAAGAAAAAGCTAAGATGCTGCTTCTTAGATTGCAATTTAAGGATAAATAACTGTTTCAGGAGTTCTATTAGACAAAAAAAAGCCATGAAGAATTATTATGTGAAGGAGATGAAATTTGATTCTGAGAATGAGAGAACTACTAAGTTGGTCAGGGGTCTGGAGAATCTCTCATTTGACTAAAGAGTGAGTGAGGTGGCCCTGTTCAGTCTCAAGAAGAAATGTCTGAAAGGGGACCTCATCACTGTCTGGAGGTATCTGAAGGGAGGGCGTCAAGAAACTCTCCTTGGTGCCAAGCAATAGGACAAGAGGCAATGGGTAGAAACTGATGCACAGGAAGTTCCACCAGAACATGAGGAAGAACTTCTTTACTGTGAGCACTGGAACAGGTTGTCCAGGGAGGTTGTAGAGTCTCCCTCACTGGAGATATTCAAGGGCTCTCTGGATACAGTCCTGTGCCATGTGCTCTGAGATGACCCTGCTTGAGCAGGGAGGTTAGGCCAGATGACCCACTGTGGTCCCTTCCAACCCAACCCGTTCTGTGATCACCTGTAAGTCACTGTGATTTATTTAAGCAGTTGATTGAGAAGCAACAGCTCTCTCTAAAAGAGAATGAATGCCCTAGAGGAAGGTTTCAATAGCTTTGCCAACAACTGATCATCTAGCTTTCATTTGGCTCTCAACATCCTAACTGCCATTCACACCTTTGACGGGAATCATGCCCTGCAGACAAAATCCGATCATATAATCTGCCTTCCCCAAAATGGCTTCTTTTACATTTGGGTCTGCCTGTCCCAAAAACTAGGAGAGTGCAACCTTTCAGCAGTTTTACTCAATAGTGCAAGCATCAGCTGGCTTCTGTTTGGCAAAAATGAGTAAGCGGCAAAATGGCATAGCAATTGGCATATTTCTTTTCCAAATAATGAAAAGCGAGAGATCTAACATCCTTCAGGTGCAATTTAAAATTTACTGGCCATGAATTTTAAACATTTTTAGTATCTAAAGTGCATTTCTAGTTCATTGGGTGGTCATTGGGTATGCAAATACAGCCACATACTAGTAATACCAGTACCCGGCACATCCACCATTGTCATTTTCAGAACCATTAGAGCAAGGAAGTGATCTTCTCAGCTGCATATCTGTAGAGATGTTTAAGGCCATTATCATGTCCAGCTTGAATATGCATTTCTCTGTTTTCAATTGCTTTATCCAACATGGCTCAGCAGTATTGTGCTGATATACAACCTTGCCTGATCAGCTATGTTTTTGTTTACATTCAGTGTCTCCAGAGATTACTATTTTGAAAACAGTCATTATCGAAGAGTACAAGGGCCAATAATTAAAAATAAGCACTGAAATAAACAATTAGATATCTAATAAGGTGGTTAATCTTACAAATGTTCACTTCATACAATACTAACACCAGGTTCCATGCTTTTTCTAGGGATGCTCAGCAGTGTGGAAAAATAAGACTCTGTATCTTTTTGCATCTATCTGCAGATGTAAACACTTAACTTGAGCATTCACAGTTGCCGCATTACTGACAAAAGCACCTCTCTCTTCATTGCACAAGAGGAAACAAATGCCTCTGTTTCAAAATATCTAGAGTACTGCTAATACATAATAACTAATTCTGAAAACCAAAGAAATAAAAATATTAGTCTCCTGATTTTAAAATGGGTATGAGAATGTGTAAATTAATGTTTAAACAGCCACATTTAAAGGCTACATTTAGTTACATTTGCAAAGAATCCTACCAAGAACAAAAGGGTCCTCAAAGACTTCTTACTGCTAGAACAAAGGCATAGGTACTTTCTTCCAACATCCCGAAGACTGCTCTAGTTATTGTTCATGTTGCATCAAGGAGGAAATAAGTTTCTCTACTCTTATAAAAGAGTAAAATTAAACTAAAGGATTAGTTAAATGCTTTCAGTATCTGAGAATGATCAGATGTAAATTAGCTAAATCAACCTACTTCATCTTGATGAAGAACTGGTTTATGATTGTCCACACTCACAAAGTTGGTAATCATAGATCCTCAGTTTGGTATTGTATTGCTGAATTAAAGAGTATGACTTAAACTGTAGTTTAATTAGGCTCTTTAAGTAAGTTAACAAAGCATGCCTTTCAAATGGAAAAGCATAACTACAATTCACAGTAGCATATTTAATGCAAATTAGGTCAATGAGAATGTTAGTCTAACCAATTATCTTTTCACAAGTTCCTTTACCCTGAAAATAACCTCCTTTTATGACATGAATAGTAATCAAACCACTTGCAATAACTCTTGAGTTCCTTCCAACACAAAAAAATACAGAGCCCGCAAATACAGGGTAGCTGAAAATAATGCATTCAAGTAAACCTTACACATGGTCTTTGGTAACAGTCATGATAAACCAATATTAAACAATATTGTTTATTGTTTTAAAATGTGAAATTATTATGAAAATGGCAGAACTAAACTACCATGCTTTCCTACCACTCAAATATATAATAAAGCTAAATCAATTTATTTAAATAAAAGGTATCTTCCATTTTTTATTATCTCAATTCCTTTCCTACAAGTATTCATTGACTAGAAGAATCAAATCACAGAATCCTACCTGTAATCTATAATAAATATTTTCTCATTTGTGAAATTTAAAGTCCAAAAATAGAAAAAATGGAAGAAAACCAGTTTTCAACAGGAAAAATTCTATCAGTGGAATGATTTTGTTAATTTAAAACTATCAATCACATAAAACATTACGGAAGACAGGAAAAATACTCTGTAGTCTTAAAGATTAAATTGGAGGATGAGAATAGCAAGGAATTAACATGATCCTTCTAAGATTGCCGTGGCTGTAAAGAAGTGCTGCAAGTGCAAATATAACACTCTAAACCACCTTTTTATTCATAATCTCTCTTTTAGCCCTCTTTGGGTACAGAAAGGTGCTGTAAGGTTTCCCCAGAGTCTTCTCTTCCTCAGGCTGAAATCCCCCAACTCTTTCAGCTTATCTCCAAAGGATACTGATAGCAAGGGTATTTGTAGCCTGCTCTGCAAACTATAAAGGACCTTTGTAACCCAATTCAAAAAGAACAATATTCTAAATTATTTCCCCGACACAACTAGGCAGCACTACTAGTCACATTTCAAAATAAAAACACCTGACCAAACAGCAGGATTATCTGACCAACGCTAAATGATATCTACAAAATTTAAAATGTGTCACAGAGAAAGGAGTAAGAAGGAAGGATCTTTGGGAACCAGTGCTGGTTCAGGAACAAAATGTGTCTGCTCAGGAAAAAGAGAACTAATTTAACACATAAAGGAACTGCAGCCTGTTGAAATCAAAGACAGATACCAGTTTTTTTTAAATGAGAAGCAGGGTGAAGCCAACAAATGCCAAAATACACAATGGTTCAAAAAGAAAAAAAAACCCAAAACCACACACAAGAAAATCCCCCACAAAACAAATCCTTTTACTGAAAAGTAAAGCAGAGGCTAACAAGAATCAGGAAAACCAAACAAATAAAATTATACTGAAAGAGGTTCAGAAAAATAAACAGTAGTACACTTGCTTCTTTATGAATTCCAGACAACTAAGACATAAGACAGAAGGAACAGGAATGCCTTTAAGCCTTTAAAGCTTTAAAGAGCTAAATGACAGCTCAAGGGAACAGTGAAGGGGAAACGGGAATGCAATACCAGCTCAATGTATTTGATGGACAAAGTAGAAACTATCAGAAATTTAATGGCTGTGCAGATAAACATGGTATTTTGGAGAAGAGTCAATATGGTGTGTGAAGTTCTGCTGCATGATCTGGGACAACTTCTTGAAAGAAGCAAAATATCATGCACATAAGGAGGATCTAATTCATATAATTTACATGCACTTCGAAAAGCTCTCACTGACAGCCCACTCCCTTTGCCACCCAGTACCTCAGAGCAGCAAAAAGAAGAGGAGGGTTTGTATGAGTAAATAATTACCTTTAAGTAGGAAGAAAAGACTAAATTGTCAATTTTCACATTAAAAGAAACAACCTGCAATTCTCTGGGGTTCTAGCTGCTTAATCTCTTCCCTCAATTAAAACAGAAGAGAAGAAAATAGGAGAAAATGAAGTAATAAAATTTGCTGATGATACCATGTGTTAGTGCAGATGAATAAGGTAGGCTGTGAAGAATGACATAAGAACTCTGTAAGATTGAGAAAGTAGGTTTTAAAATGGCAAATGAAGCTCAATACTGAAAATGCAAAATGCAGCAATTCTCAAAGTTTAGAGCTAACCAACACCATTCCAAATCAAAGTCAGTGCTACACAGTGTGCAGAGCAGCAATCTCTGGGGAAATCTTAAAAAGGCAGGAGTGAACAACACACAGAACATCATTACACCACTATCATGTATTACCTCAAACACTGTGCAGTCTTGGTTTCCCAAGCCCAGCCTCAAAACATGTAACATTAGAAAAGGCATAGAACGGGTTCTGGATCAGAAGCAATTTAGTGCCTTAAGCCAAAGGAGGGGAACCAAGGGAACATGAAAGACCTAAAACCAGTAAAGGCATAAAAAGGGCACACAGGGACTAACTGCCCACTGTCTCTTCTCACCTAGAGGCAGCAGATGAACCCAGCAGGTAACAGACTCAAAACAAATAAAATGTGGCAAATCTTTATAACTTGAATCTGGGTTGTAGGACTCCATGCCACCAGATGGTGCAGGCAGCACAACATACAAGGAGGGATATAGGATAACTATTTCTAAACACAAAGACTTCACATCTGGCTCAGCAAGTCCCTCAGATATAAACTACTGCATGTCAAGAAACTATGTGGGAAAGTAGCTTATAATACAGTACATTCAGGTACCTTAGCTCAGGTGTCTCCAAATGAACCTTGGGTCTGCTTCAGTAGAACCCACCCTAAACTAAAGAAAATAGGTAGGGGTTTTTTTTTACCTTTAGTGCTCTACCCTTCTCTTAATCAGTCATCTTTCTGCAAAAAAAGTAAGGAGGAAAAGTAGGCAATCCACAAATTTACTTTTAGTCTGTAGCTAAGTGTTCAAGTCAATGCACATTTGTGTTTTCTATATTCTTCCATATTTTCTTAAATTTATCACTATTTTTTATTAATTACCTCATTACTTTAGCTTTTTGAATGCTGAAAAAATGTAAAATATGAAACTAAAATACATTGAACTAAAAAGTATATTCAAAATTTATCTCAACTACAGTAGCCTGGTTATTCATAAGCACCAATCCCACCTCCTCCAGTATTTACTTTTTTACTGAATAAACAATAAAATTATATTTAAGGTTAAAGTTACTGATTTCCCCATAGGTAAGCTTAAACTTTTCATTAAGTTTAAGCTAGTCACCTTAAATATTTACATTTTTCTTGATACTTTATGACATTTTCTAGTGTCATTTTTTTCAGGCCACTAATTTATAACATACTTAGCGATTTTTAAATGTCACTGCAGCCAGCCTGAAATATTACACAAAGTATACAAATCCACTGAGCACACTGTCTTTTGAGCAGTATCATTCAAGTAGGCTGGAAAAAAAGGGAAAAGATTGCTGCATAACTTAGTAATAAAAATGAAACTTAATTACTGCATAAATACACAAGATAAATGAAATCTGTGATTCTTCCTAGGGGTAGGGACCAAAACTCCTTTGGGTAAAAGGGAGAGAATTCATATAGTTTGATAAACCTGGATACAACAGAGGAAAAAGCAGCTTAACAGAAGAGTTTGACAGATTTAAGGGAACTAATGATCTGGCCCTTTATGAAGACCCTGTTTTCTCCAACACCATATAAGCAACTAATGTCAGTCCAGCACATGTCCGTATCAGGAAGCAAAGCTGAAATTCAAGACTGGAAGAAAAGAAATGGCAAGGTTCCCACCCACAAAGAAAGATTTGCATAACGTCAAACTGCAGAACTCAAAAGAGGAATCCATTTGCATTTGCTGGCACAAGGTGCTCTTATATTCTGGCTTGTGAGGAGAGACATCACGAAAAGAAAAGAATCCAAGAGGAACAACATTCAATCAGAATGAAAGACAGTCATCCCAAAACATCCCTGGTTTGCCCTGCCTATTTACAGGAACCACTGTACTGTGTGGCAGTCATAGACAACGGGCACTGAAGGATGAGGGAGAGGGGAGAGGGATGCTCTCCTGTGCATTTGCTAGTAAGCAAAATTACTGCTTGAGACCTTGGGGTAGGTGGTACCTCTAAGCTCATATAAGCACTTTAAAAGCAAAATGACAGCTTGGATGAACAGTTTAGTTTTATACTGAAGTGAGGTTAAAGCTGAAACAACACCCTTCATTGATACTTTAGGCTGGACAGCTTGCAAATAATTCATCATCCTATCCTACTAAGGTTTGGTATTTTGAGTAGCTAAAAAATATATCCCATAATGGATAACAAAACTTCTGCCATTCATTAGGGAGGTTTTAATTTTTTCTAAAGTACACACAAAGACCAATTTTTACGTTTCCAAATCCAAAGTTTAAGCAAAATATGTGTTTAAAAAACACAATAAAACGACTAATGTTGTTTAGATACCTCATGTCATGTTAGCTGCAAGAAAGAGCAACAGAAACTGCATGTTAATAGCAGTTTTGCTGAGTTGCAGAATGGCACTCCCTGTCCTAGGTTCTTTGCCTTGTCCTGTTTAAGGAAAAGTTCCTGCCAACTATTCTTTATTAGCATTATTGTTCATTATACCTCCTGTGTAAACAGTGCACACAAACATATTGCTGTATCACATCCAGGAGGTGAGAACATCATTGGACCAGATTTCTTCTTGCACTTTTCCATCTAAGAGAACTTCATATCTAACTGTCATGCAGTTAGATATAAACTGCTCTTAGTTGCATTGCATAAATTTACACTAGGATTACTACTGTTTTCTGTAGGCAGACTGTCAGAATATCTGGTCTGTAAATTTCAAGACTCATTACACAGCTTATTTGTCCAGAAAATGCAGGAATATATAAAGTCCCCTTTATTCGACATTGTACCTCCACCCACAAAATACCTATCTTTAGAAAAAGAATGTCCAAACTCCCATGACAGTAATATTAAAGCAAACAAATGAACAGACTTAATAAATACTTTATTTTAACCAGCTTGCTAGTTTTTAGTTGCAATAATAATCACTAATTGACACAATTAGAGAAAAAAAAATCTCTTATCTGCAGTCCTTACATGCCACACAAACACTGGAAAACTTCTTTCACTCTATCCTTCTTCCCTCCAATTTTATAGCAGACAAATCAGAAAAGTTTACAATAGATTTTACAGTTGAACATTCAATCTTCCATTTTAAGCATTTAAAGCAAGTTGTAATTTTGAATGATAAGTACACGTTATTTGACACCCCTCACATTATTAGAATTTCAAAACAGAAAAAAATTCTAAATTTTTCTTAGTGCAACGGTTTGATTCCTTATTCTTTGACAAAACATTTACAATGAGGAATATAATTGTATGATTAATAAATATTCTTTATGATGCTGTTCTGACTATTTTTAATATCATCACATCCAAATTAGTACTATCCTTCCCTAAAGCACAATTCACTATTCATGTAGGTGGTACATTATGCTCTGTCTATGGGACTATCTTTCAAAAGTATTCATAAATTATACACAAATGTGCAGGCCTAAAAATATTCAAGCAGTTTGAGAGTGTGAGTATGAGGCTTGGCTTCCTTGCATTTGTGAGGAGTTCTGCAAGATATGAGAAGTCATAGTACTAACATGAGCTTGCAAGATTTTTTTTAATGAAACAAGAAAAGCAGCTTCATAGAACAAGACAGGAGGATTTTCTTCTGAAATGTTAATAAAATTGCAAGGACTACAATTAGCAAATAGTAAACCTCATGAAGCTCCAGTTCTAGAAGCATGCAAGAGCCTGGAAAGCATTTCTTTGTATGTGCAAATTACTCATACCCCTCCAAAGATAGTACTGGATTGACTTACCAAGAACTCTGAATATCCAATTAAAATTAACAGCAGATTGGCAAATATTCACTTGTGGTGAAAAATACATTAAACAGCATACTGGATTTGCCTTATCAAAGGCTAAGTGGCTAAAGCCACTACATTCTTGGTCCAAATTTACAGAAGTGTGCTTTTTAAAATGTTATGATTACCTACAGTGGAGTTTTCCCATTGCTACAAACAATGGTCAATGCAAAGTTTCAAAACTTGTATTAAAAGAAATTAGGCATTCTTCTGCAAAGTGAAAAGAAGAAAAATAATTACTTACTAGCGACAATTCTTTGTGCCATGTTAAAAGGAAATTATAGCCACATACAAGCTTCTGCTCATTTTTTCTATTAGGTACCTTGAGGGATTTTCTAACAAATTTATCATAAATCAATAAAGACTGGGTTAGCTCAGCTGAAAACACCAGTACTCCTCATGCTAACCTCTGCTGTTGTGCCTTTGCCTTGAACGTTCTACATTCTATAGCTTACAATGCCCCTTAGCAACAAATCCTGTAGCCTTCTTATGCAAGTTCTCCTTGTATGGAAGTGACAAGACCTTCAGCTCTCTCACAAATTGAGAAACAAGAATTTTTGGTGCAGAATGGAGAATTACAGTTTTCTAGACAACAAATACCATCTGGGCTACGTGTTTATCACTGACACACAGTGTTTCACCAGTCTGAAAAATGCAAAAGTATTGATTTTTATGTAATGATCTTCTGTATTCAAAGAGCAAAAAATTTAAATGTGAATTTTAATGTTGACTTTGAAACAATAATTTGAAGACTATTTTCCATCACATTATTGCATACTATTAAATAGCATCATAGCAATATCAAAATTCACATTTTAAGATATTGAAGACTGTGACATATCTGGAAATGCTGACTAAATTGAAAAATCATCTGCATCCCAGCTATTCACTAGACATATTTGCTTTCTGTTGTTTTTATTTGTAGTGTTTTTTCTATGATCTAGTTCTATAGAGTTAAAAAAAAATGGCTTGCACAACTCTGTCCCCCAAGGACATTACATCATGATTTATTTTAATGTCATGCTAAGACCTCCCCCGCCTATTCATTCATCCACCACTCTGTTCCGTTCTAGCCCTGTTCATTTGGTCTCTTTTATCTTTTAACTTTGTTTAAATCCATTCTTCCAGATTTCTGATCATGATTGTGTATTGTATTGTATATGTATTGTATCTAGTCTACTTGAAACACAATAAGCAGGTGCTAATCAATGAATTTTTTACTTTAACAGGAATTGATCTGTGAATCATGCAGAAAGTACTCTTTATTCTCTGCTCTGCCTTTTCAAATTGCATTGCTATTTCACTGTGCACAGAAATATGCATGACATTTATCACACATTATTCTCAGTGTTTAATTCTGAATATGTATTTTAAAACAAAAGGTTACAACATTTTTCTTTTGTTTACAAGAGTTTCAAAATGCTTCCCTTTTTCAGTTTCTTTCTTTTTTCCCTTCCCCCCCACCTTTTTTTTTTAATGTTTTCAGTCAGTCTTGCCTTATTTGGTACATTAATTTTGCTCAGTTAGCAATCTGAGAGCAAGGATTAGCAGAAAATGAAAGGTTCTTAGAATTTAAAAATCTTAGAATAAAAGATATTTAGCATCTACAAATCTCAATGGTATATATGCAAAAAGGAAAAATAATTGTGTTAATAGAGTAAGAAAAAGCATCCACCAAGATACTGCTCCTGTCCATGTGTTTTCCCACAGAAGAAAAAAAACCTGACCTTTTCTCTAAGCATACATTCAGGATTTTAACATCCCTTCTGCTTTTGGTCAGCACTTTTAAAATTAACATTTGTAATTATTTTGGTTTTGTTTTTGCTTTGTTCATTTTGCTTTTAATCTTCAGAGCCTAGAAAAGAATCGGAATCAATCAGATTTTTAGGATGACAATAAGGTCACTTATTGTTAAGGCCTCTACTTGAAGCCTAACACATACAGCCTTTGACTCTCTTAATAGTCCACAGGCTTCAGTTAGCACTTCTGAAGGTCAGCCCAAAGATGGGAACAATCTTCTTAACTGTGAAAGAACGTACTGGGATAGGATGCAAGGGAAAAAACCTCTCTCCATTGTAACCAAAAAAACTATATAAGGTATTTCAGCATATTTGTCAAATACAGCCTGTTTACAGGCTTAAACAGTTCTTTCTAAAGCACCTTAAGATCTATGATCATACCAGTGCTACGATCTAACACCAGTATTTGTTGCCAGTTGTGCTACCATCAAAACCACCGTGTTTTCTGGTGGAAGCCTGATACTTCTGTTATCATTTCAAAATCACCTAAATATTTTGGCTACTGCAGAAGAAAAAAAAATATAAAAGGTTTGAATGAATGACAGTCTAGTTAATTAACCACTCAAATTCTAAAAAATTGACCAGTGGAGCTCAGCTTTAAAACAGCTCTGCTTTACAACAATCCACAGCTCTCAAAGGGAGGAACTAAGTTTTGCTTGCCTTTTTCACATCACACATCTTGCCTTTGCTAAGTGCAAATACAAAATGCAAGTGTTCTACTAATGGTTCTAAATTTTACAAAATTGAGTATAAACAGCAAAGCTAGGCTTTTAATTCTTACAGAAGTGAAAAAAGAAATTGATCACCATATCTTCAAATTAACTTCAAACCACAAAGTCTTCTGGAGTATTGCATTCCCATTGAGTACCTCTCAATTTTCAAGGGTCAGGATTCCAGTTATTCAGAGGTACAAAAATCACTGTCCAGTAACACCATTAAGAGATTCACACGAGAACCAATTCCCTGATGTCTATTTACCTTCCGCAATACATTTTGGTATGTGTTTTCAAACACACAGAAGTGACAGTGAAATGAATATTCCTATACAAACTTCTACAGGTTCTTCAGTTTGAGAATACAACAGGAAACAGCAGTAAGGTATCTGAGCCTATTCAGGGGAGGCTATTTTGTCACACTGACTAGAAAATATTCAGAATAGAGCAGAACCTCAATCTATTAACAAAAAATGACAATCTGAAGACTAGAATAATATATCAATCAAACTATATATATACAAAGTGAGACTTAAGTTTAAGAAAACTGAATTTTAAGAAAACTGAGTTTCAATTCAACTAAAACACAGTTTTATCCAGTCCTAATTTCTTTACTCAGAGAATTCCGTATTCACGATTTTCAGCCATGGGTTCTATGCACTACCTCTCTGAGGGGTGATGAAAGCAACATGAGACTGTGATTGCATCACCACTAGATTCCACACCACACTGGGGAAAAAAAAAATCAACTTGAGATCTCCAAGTAAAAAAAAAATAAAGTCAATTCAGGTCAGTTTAACTACTCCAGTAATTAAATTTTATATTACATATGGGGGGTATCAAGGGTTCTCTGAAAATCCAATTAAAAAGTATATTTGAATTTTCAAAGCTCACTTGCATTTTATTCATCTTTGGTTTTGAGAGGTGAGCTGCTCTAACCTGCTGGCTGCAGCTTCCTCACCTTACATTGAATCCATGATGAGTCACTGAAGAAACTAGACATACTGCAAAGCTGGTTTTGATGGATGACTCAGAACTAAGAATTAGCAACCATTGGAGGGATAAGAGAAAAAACAATTTGGAAAGGTCACATATTTCTAGAAACATTTGAAACTAAAACTTAACTCCTCCTATGCCCTCAAAGATTGTGGTGGGGAAATATTCTGGACTAATGTCAGGAGGAAGTAGGATACAATGGGTTGTCATACCATTGTACTGAGTGATCAATAGATTGTTGTGCTTTTAGAAATATTTTTTATCACACTGTATAGTAGTGCAACATCCACGATTAGTAATTTATCAGTACTGCCCCAAAAAAAAAAGTAAAGGAAAGCAAACATACCAAAAAACACCCTTTACGACTGAAAAGCCATGCATCTCTCTGGTTCTATAAAAATGAAGAAAATAGAGGCTGAAAATCACTCATTTAAAATATACTTTTGAAAATATTATCATCCTCACTTGAATTTATGAAGTTCGGAAGAATAAAAAACTGTTTTGCAATTGATCATCTTAGAAACAAGCTCTCTTTCTGTGACTGTCAAAATGCACACTAGGAAACTTTGGAAAATGCCACCTACTGAATTCATGAGCAATCTTTGTGTTTATCATGTCTGCATTTCACTGTGAGACTTTCTAAGCAGGATGATAAAAATAAGATAGAAATCAAACAGAGTAGTGTAAGGCCTATATGTATCCTCACTATTGGTTGACCCTGCAAATGGGAAAGCAGCAGCCACATCCATTGACCTGAGCTGGAGAGAGCCCAGGGTCTCTGCCCTGAGCAGAAGGAATCCCGAGGAGCTGTTGGAGGTGGTGGTTGCTTAGGACACCCCAAAACAAATAATCAAGGAACTTGCTTCAATTTTGTTGTTCTGAATAGAAATGGCAAATCTATTTTTAAATATCACAGAATGTATGGAAGAAAACTAAAGTATAGTTCAGTAGGTCAATTAGCACTAGTAATTGAATTCGGTAACACCAAGTTCAGTAATCGTGCATTTTAGAAAGACGTTTTTGCTTCAGAGATAAAAGGGAAGTATCTTTGATGAAAAGTTGTAGAAGTGAACATGGCTACCAGACGGATAAGATGTCTTTAGGAAAGAGCCAGTTTCATGACTTGACCCTCATCACTTTTGTATAATGAGAAGTGTTATATCCTCTGTACAATACTACTGTAAATGAGCATGAAAATAGGAATGTCAGCTGGAGAGAACTATACATACATGCCAGGTACTCTCATGCTAGTTCACTGACTTATATAGAGGAAGCATAATCCAATGTATTTGATAATGTTAAGTACAAAGAAATGTGACCCTGATTACTTTATTATTTATATCTTTTAATCTGAATGTGTCTTCTTGTATGATTTTTCGACAATTAGAGAAGTTGTATTTAATAGGTGTAATAAAATGTTTCTCATTCAGATTGAGTAAGATTTTATTGATTATAGTATATCAAATTGCTTCCTTGAGCTTCTGTTATCAGGTATGTCCTGAACATCAAGCATATAGATCGTACATGTTTCAAATAACTAAAAAAGACAAAATTGCTAGGCCCACTTTAAGTTGTAAGTAATTTTAGTTTGCTTGACAGTAATAGCTCAAGGTAGAAAAACATGTATCACCTGATTTGATCATAAAAACGTGACTTCATACTAAGCTTATCTTCCAAAATTCTGGAATGTGTTGTTCTCTCCAAAAAACCCTCTATGCAGTTTCTCTACAATGCAATTATCTGGACTGCAGATTCATTTTGCTTCTTCCATGTCTATAAATAAATAATGAAAAAAGCTATTGCATGAGGTGCTACATATCTGTAAGAGGCCACATGCCCTTAAAGGTGGCCAAGTTCATCCTGGAAACTGCAAACTTGATTTCACAGTGCAGCCTGGCATCCATTAGTGCATTTATTCATGCTTCTGTGAGCCCAGAACCGTGGCCATAAATTTTACAGGGCAGCCATAGTAAAACGGTCTTGTAAGAGGCTACACAAAGGAAAAAAAAGGAAGTCCACTTTAGCTACATAGTATTTTCAGGCTTCCTTTGCTACCTTTCAGATTCTTGTACCAGAGTAGTGACTGCATTCAGCTGTCTGTGAATTTGCTCACAGGAAGTGTGTTCCATAAGCCAGACATTTTCATTTACGCACAAATGCACAGCCTGGCAGAACACACAAGGGCCACTACAGTGTTGTCCTAAATGTTCTCACTGCTACTGAAAGGTCAAAGCAGCACCTGAACAGTTGCTTAATTTATTGTAAAACCATCCAAGTTAGGCTCTCAAATGCTTTTTGTTTGCTACTTACAAAAGTAGGTACCTCTGCTATTGCTTTTAATCTGATAATGGAAATAAAACAGTGACCAGTGTGAATACAACATGGTAGATGAAATAATTAAATTCCCTCAGTTGAATTCACCTCCTTTCTTTGAAAGCAGGAAGTAGCAATCTCCTCACCTGAGATAAGAAGATACAAATCCCATGCCTGCTGCAATGGTAAGGGCTTATTCTCTCTTTGAATAACTTTTCAATGAGACACATTCATGAGATTAGAGAAAGAACAGCTGGGATTAGTATGTGTATTTTTGTGGCTTGTTTACTCTTTTGATCTTCCTTGGGGCTCTCTATGAGTAATAGAGGCCACTTTTCTTATGAGTAAAGGATTATGAAGAGCAGCTATAGTCAAGATCAAACTTACAGTCCAAAAGTGTGCTAACTGGGGAACACTGTGTTGGCTGATCTTCCTAGGATTCTTTGTAGGTTTAAAACACATAGAGAATGCAGCCCCAAAAATCTGATAATGAACATCCCTGTAGTAAAGGTTCATCAGATAACTGTAGATAGATAAATTTTAAAATTGCTTCTCTGAACAGGTACATTTACACTTTGTAGTTACAGGAAAGCAAGAAATACTGCTGTTTTGTGCAACAAACTCAACCAAGACTTAAATAAAAGTAGCTAATGCTTTGATCTATTATCAGCCCAAATAAAACTGCTACATGTTTAGATGTTTTACATTCCCAGGAATAGAAAGAACCGTGGGTTATGTAAAAACTCTCAGTGTATTTTTCATTCTATCAGTCAGTGAATGCAGCATTAGTGCCTAGTTTTACAGAAAAAAAGCAATAGTAGTGACTTTGTTTTACTGAAAAAAATACTTATTGTTAAGTAAAACCCATTGAAATCTAAAGTTTTAACACCATCTATTTCTATTGCTGAAGCATATGACATCTGAGTATAAGCTATAATTTTCATTTAAAATCTAGGCATAACATAGAGAACTAGTGTATCTGTTAAAATGGGAGTTTTGATCTCAGGGTACTATGTCCTTGGAGAGAAACATGAAAAATGGATGAGGGATCAGAGAATTTAGTTCACATACTTTTGTCAAATGAAGTGACAGTCAAAGAGAAATTAATTTAAAGAGCAGAAATCTGAACTTCATGGTCTGAGACTATGACAACCAACCTTGTTGATGACACTTGGTTTCTTCTCCCTGTGGGCCACTAGAGCTTAGTTCCTAAGGTCACACCCTCTAAGCAGCTATAAAGGTCTTTTTTATGTATGGAAAACTTTACAGGATATTCTATATATTTCATATAAGATATTGAAAATCATCTATGACAAAAAGTAAATGCAATTTTTTTCCAAGCCTGAAGAAAACAAGTGGCTGTTATCAGGGTTTTTTCATTTTAAAATACTTTGTACATAAATCTACCATTAATAGGGGCTCATTACTCTACTTGGCAACATGTTTCTTCTGTGCATTTTTCTGCTGTAACCTGCAACACTCCTTGGCAGATATTATTAAAAAACAAAAATAAATATATAACTAATACAAAAGATCTATGAAGTACTGACAAAGCCAAAAGTCACAAATTAAGGACAGGAGTAAACCTACCAATTCTTTGCTAGAACTCTGTAATTTGTTCCATCTATTTTTGCAAGGGCATATTTTGTAATACTTGATTGAAGTTAATACAAAAATGAAAACTGTTACTAATAAATTTTTGGTCTCTTAGAAACACCTATTTAGTTGCAGTAATATAAAGGAAGTTTCAATAAAGGTTAAAAACCAACTAGTACCTGACAGGCAAACATACCTAAAACAGAAACACAGAAGAAAATCTGCAATTAAAAGAATAACATGCCAAATAAACAAACTAGT
Organism: Donacobius atricapilla; assembly: GCA_013397315.1. Classification (NCBI taxonomy): domain Eukaryota; kingdom Metazoa; phylum Chordata; class Aves; order Passeriformes; family Mimidae; genus Donacobius; species Donacobius atricapilla. Next base: position 1,016,743 of record WBMY01012324.1, read on the forward strand.
TGAAAGTGAAAACAGAGAAATTGCAGTTAAGAAAATCTCAAAGCATTTTAAAAAATCTTATTTTAAAATGAGTAAGATGTTTCTCCAAGACAGCTGCAGTTGGAAGTGTACAAAAATGTACAAAGATCTACTTCAACTAAAACATTGTTCAGTCAGTCCAGCAGTTTCATTCCCATGAGTAAACAAATTCCCAAACATTTTTTCTCTGACCCATCTCCATCCCTGATCTCCACTATCTTTTGATAGCATTCTTAGGCAGATAAAAAGGAAAAAGCATTTTGTTTTTTAGCAAAACATGAAGGAAGCAATCAGACAATACAATATATTTAAGCAATTTTTACTTCTGACTACCAGCAAAAAATTAGACCACTTCATTTTAGGAAGTACATGGTTACATCTATGGTTGTACACTTCTATTCTAAAAAATACCAGTCAACTTCCCATATAATTAACATTCACTGCGTGAAGTTTAAGGCAAAAGGCTTTTTATATTAATCTGTGCTGCCATCCTTAATACCTAGCATAAGTGTGTAAATGGCAGCGCTCAGCAGAGCAGTGGCTTCCATACAGGTAGTACTTGCAAGCACCAGCTTCTGGCACAGAACTGACTGCTCAGTCATGTCAGAAAGGTATGGGACTCCCTCCTCCCTCCACACCATAGCTCTGTAACCACCCTCGAGCTGCCTCTGGGGGCTCTCCCACTTACGCCTGCTCTTGCTCAGGTCCTAGATGTATAGCTGCAAATCCTCCTTCATGCTGGATCCTTACTGAGCTGACTCACTTTGTTAAAACATCAGAAAAGCATTGCTTTTTGTTTGTCAATTAAACTTTCTGTCATTTTAGCAAGCAGATTCCAAGACACATGAGAGCTGGCACAGCAGGAAAAAAAAATGGATAAATTCTGTCAGAAGCAGTGAAGAGAAATGATAAACTAGGATAAAGCAGAACCCTCGCTCTATTCAAGAGCGGATTCTTACACAAGGTCCTACAATTGAGTGTCTAAAAATGAAGAAACAAAATTGCAACAAGCTCAATTATTTAGAAATGAATGTCTGAAAAGAGTATTAATTGCTAATATTTAAGAACCCATTTGCTCTGAAACTAAGCATATTATTCAGATGGCAATTTTTTCCTAAGAAAGCATCTAGAATATTTACAAAGCTGAAGCTGTAACATCAAAGCACAAGTAAAAAATCGGTTTGCATGTCTCCTGCATGTGATGAGGTCAGCACAACACAACAGCAGAACTACTGGCAATCACTTCTCTCTTTCTAAAACTTTTTCCTCAGCACGAGAGAAAAGCATGAACTCGTGAATCATCAGTGAGATAGATATAAATATTTCAGAATATATTTTTCTGAAAAAATTGGGTCAGAGTAGCCATGGACTGGAATTTGAAAATGTTGACCTATATTCAAAGATGAATGGGAGGAAAAGGGAATTTAAAAAAAACTATTGCAAGGAAAGCACTGTTACAAAAAGCTTTAACAACAATACCTACTGGTCTTAAAGAAAATGTACCATTTCCGTTAGCAAAGCATTACACAAACCATTTTTACTACATTCAAACTATAAATGATGATGTTTTTTTTTCTTACGTAATCTGAACAAAAAATATCAGATGGGTGACTACGCTAATTTTAAACACAAGAAAAATCCAGGCCAGTAGTTTTAACCAAAACAGCCCATCTGGCTCTAGTTACAGAAATGTTGTGATGTGAATACAGCAGATGACATATGTTTTGTTTAAAGGACACTCATGCCTTTTAGAATGAAAATGTAGCAAGTCATTACCAACAAACCTCTTGGGAAATGTCCTCCTGAGTAGAGCCATTGAATTTCTGCACAAATTGGGATTGCATAGTCATGGTTCTTAAAAAGACATAGATACATAACTGTGGTATCAGTCTGGCACTAGAGAGATCTTTTATGTAGAATGACAAAACACCCAAACCTCTCTCTTGGTCTCACTAATACTCATCTTCAACTTAAAGAAAAAATATTTTTCATCCATGAAAAAATTCATTCGCATGTAACTGCTTTTCTGGAAAATATCAGATAAATGCACATTAAACTTTCGCTTTCAGCATATATACGTGTGATACAGAAATGAAATTGATGTCTATAATTTGTTTTGCTTGTTAATTCTCCATTCTGCAAAAACTATTTTTCCCTTTTCCATTAAACTTGTTTCCCAACAGCTTCCTTGTCCCACAGCTAACTTGAGAAGCTCTATGGCCCAACCAAAACAATTAATTAAAGAACAACTATCTCATTCTTTTTCTGAAATAGCCTAGAATACACTGACATTAATATTACCTTCCAATCAAAAATCAACATTGTTGAAGCATTCCCTAGCTTTTCACTTCAAAATACAGTAAAGTTCATATCAAAATGACTGGAACTTGCACAGAAATTATTTTTAAAATTATGCATTTGATGAAGCTGAACTTCCTGTCTCTATATAAGAAAACAACTGAATAACTAACAGAAGTTGCATACCTACAGATATGTCACATACAAAATTAAAACACAGCACGAATTTCCTGAGATATGTAAACAAATACATCAAACCTGCTGAAATCAGTACATCCTGAAACTAAAAAAAAGTACATTAGTTTTAGGAACAGCATGCCTACACCACCTTTTCTCACAAATAGTTTCTATCTGTTAAACTAAACACTCTGGAAAGAAAATGTTACTACCTTTTAAAACAACTAAGCTAAGTTTTCATCAAAAGTTTACTGTGAAGAGTTCTCTATGAATAGGGGAATATTTGTAAAACAAAATCTGTATTAACCAAATCATCATAGTATGAACCAAATCACAGTAATTTGGAATGACTGAGGTTCTCTTCAATACTTCATTTCTTTACCCAAACTAAAACACCAGCAAAGATGCATCCAAAGCACGGAAATCAGACAGCTCAAAGAATTTTTCTATAAATACCTGCAGTAGGCATTGTGTGATCATACAAACTCTATTCTATGTTCACAGAATGAAAAAGGTTTATCCTGTAAACTGAAACCACATACATAAAACTCATCACCAAACTATCATTTAATTTGGCTTTTGTTAAATAATTTTTATTTTCCCTAATTTAAGCCTTAAAGTAAACAACCAAGATTCAATATCTATAGAAAAAATTAAGGTGAAGCAGTGCATTAACAAAAAGATACAAACAAAAATATAACAATTTTGCTATAGCAAAGCAATAACAACATTTAGACTCAATCTGGGGCTCCATATATTTTATTTGCTCACATGGCTTATGGAGTGCAACTGGTTCACACTTGGACCTCTTGGAATATGTCCATGTGCAACAACAGATGCCCACATATAACTATCTCTAACACCTGCCTTTTGTTCATTTTTCTTTATTGAGAGCTCTACAGTTTATGTTTCCTAATTTTTATAAATAAAGAAATACAGTGCACTAGTATTTCACAATAAGCATTACTTGTGAAGTTGCAAGACTTAGACTTATGAAAGTACTCACCATTATTTTTATGAATGCTTTAAAGAAAAAGTATTTTTATTTCAAATCTTTTGGGTTAAATTTAAGATTTAAATTGATATCCAGAAATAAGACAAAAGCTTAGATAATTTGAGAAACACAAGGTGAATAATTTTTGTATCAAGAGAAACCATGGTACTTCATCTGATTTAGTGAAGTGTCTTCCTAATCCATTAAATTACAGCAGCCTTTTAATAATTGAACATTTTTCTAAATAGCATGAAGCTGAATGATTAAAAAAAGGTCTTTAATTTTAATAAGAAATTCATCTGTTTTAATGAGGGTTAACCACGCTGGTCTTTTAGTGCCAAGGAGGCTCATGGAAGGAGGCAATTATTAAACAGCTCCAACTATCTGTATGTAGGCATACATATAGATAAAGGCTGGAACAAACATTTATTCTGAAATGATGACATATTCTCAAAACACTCTACCCTGAAGTTTCCACTTCCAGAGTACAAATACTCCACATCTGGAAAATTCTTATTCAAATACTACGGTTTTTAGTTAGCTAAGTTAAATTGCATAACAGCATCCATGTTGCTGCATGGATAAAGCTATTTATAACTCAAAAGTCCTGTTAGGTGTGTGCGCTGTTACACAGCAGTCTTGCCCTAATACTTAAAAAGCCTCCCTAACAAAGTTTGTGTTACAAGGCCTACTAACACTTCAAATACCAGAAGCTTTATAAAATATTTGCTAAAGACAGCAATCTTTCTGTATTGTATCCCTTTTTTAATGTGTTTCATGTCTAAAGGTCCATTGGCCTCACTGACCACAATCAGGACTTCAAGGACATCATTTCAGTAACTGAACAGATGTTCACTGTCTGACATCCAAAACAAAACCTCCAGAAAGATTGAGTCACTCTCTTCAAAGGAATCAATCACAACTGGCTACACAGCACTAGTTTAATTTTAAATTCTAATTCATACACAACGAAGGGTAGAGGTGAACAATCATTTCTGAGGTTAAATTTGTCAAAAATAAAAAAAAAAGCAAACCAAGGATGTAAAGCTCATTTCCTCTGATAAGGAGATATTACAAACTTGTTTCATTACTAAAGAAGAGTGAAAATGTGCTGCCCACTTGCAAGTAAACCTTGTATTTCAGCTTTTCAGACTTTTGTCTCTTCATAAATGCTAGACTTTTCACTTTTGCTACAGTAGTATGAATTTCTTGAGAGAGTCCCTTGATGTTCCCTGTTGTACTAATTCAATTTTCAAACACAAATTATCAAGACTGTACTCTGCCTGGAATAACTCTCTTCAGTTTCAACCACAGGAATAATTCTGCCATTTCCTTTCTGCTGACATTGATGCATTCCTTTGCCTCACAAAGAAATGTAGCTTATACTCACCAAGACTCCACGCATCAATATATGTAAAAATACATCAACACTAAGAGAAAAAAAATCCACAGTTACCCGTATCTGAATTGAAAAGCCTTAATATTTCTTGTACTGATAATCAGAATTTAAGCTGGACAACCATTACCAGAAGGAACTGTTTCAGTTTTCCTGAATGATGTAATGGCTAAATCAGAGGGATGGTTAACCATCAAATTATAACTGATCACAAAAAAAGGTAACAATAAGCCTACCAGAAAATGCAGTTAAAAAGACATTTTGAGACATATTTATTTACTTACAAGACTAATTCTTAATGAAATATGGTTTATGAGATATACCATTTGTCTATATACCCATAATTTCTGATCTATGTAACAAATTCTAATTTAATGTAACAGCAGGTGAAGCTTTTGAACATACAAAGGTCCACATTTTGTGACCAAACCTCACCAGGTAAAGATAAGCCCTTGAATGTGTTTATCAAAGGAATGACAATTAAAACTCATCCTCTTATTCATTCAAAAAAATGCAGCAGCTAGCAGAGCAATTAGCAAATCCATAAAATTATAAACCAATAATAACATAGAGTGACAACTGTCCAGATCAAAAAACACTAGGAACAGAGAAGTGTATATATAAACAAACTGTAAAGAATATAAACTTGGTCGTTTCCTTGCCTATGGGAAAACCTATTTTTAAGAAGAACTCTCAGAAAAGTTTTGTTTGTTTTTCAGGGTATTATGTCAGAGAATAATTTAAAAAATTTGTTGTCACTGTCAAATCTAGGACTGACTACCCAGTCTTACCCTGATTCATGCTAATAACTTTCCAAATTGAAATCAAGGTATGAAAGACAGAAGGCTATATAGCCTTCAGCAAATTTTAATTTAAATGACAGGGAAACAACACCTTAATTCCCATTTACTTTCTATTTTAGTTTTTATACATTGTTTCCTAGTTACAAGCTGAGATTTCTAGGAAATTTAGAATTGTTTTCCAGTATTTTTACTATATTTTCCTAGTATTTATACTACATTCCTAGTATAATATGCTATTATTGCCTACCTGACTGATTTACAGTTCATACCTGACTGGCTAATAACCCTCTTTTACCTGTTTCAGATACTTTTACTATCAAGGCTTTTTGACATACATAATCTATTCTACCACATCTAAATGAAGGAACAGTATCAGGGGAAAAGATAGAGAATGGAAACAAGCTGAACGGCAACCTTGGAAAAACTCACACTTCCATTAATTGTGCATTTACACAAGTACTTAGATGAGAAAGCAGAAATCAGTACAAATAATTTAAAACTATACAAGTAAATCAAGAGAAACAAACAGGCTGTACTTCAGGGGAATTTTACCTTTACAGTGGCCTTACAAAAACCAAAGGAATGCTTGCAAAATAGGGCATAACTGAATATGAGTGGAGGTGGCAGAATCTATCCTTTAATCTATAATGATATTTAAAGGATTATTTGTACTACTGCATCTAGTAAACTAGTTCACAAAATGTATTATATTAACAAATCAGTGACATAGATTTTTTTTATTCAGTTTGTAGAAGGGATGGAGGAAATAGCACTGATTCTTTCCGGTATTACCACCACTAACATTGAGGTTAATGGCTGGAGAAGGGGGTGTTTAAGCTTAAATCTCTCTACCTTAGACCTTAAATGAGCCTCTAATATATAGACCACATTAGCATTATAAAACTAAATCTGTTATCAGGGAATTTCACTGATACTCAGTTAGACACATACAAAACACCAAGTTTGGGTAAAACAAATTCACCGGGAAACATTTTAAAAATAACATATTAGCACTGACAAGGCTCATTCTATCTGTGTCTTTAGGATACAGTCACTCATAAACATGATCAGCCATGCAAATATGTTCAAAAACCTCAAGATAAAGCTAGCATTAAAAATTAATAATAAACTACAACATGAACTTCTTATTTCTCCAATCTCATTAAGATCAAAATTTCACTCAAGTGTTTACCTGAATACAAATGAGAATACTGAAACTAAACTGAGGAACTGGAGGAAAGAAGGATACCTTTATGTTCACACCAGCCTCTCCCCTGCCTTCAGGCCAACTGCTCTTCACTCTGCTGACCTGGCTTTTTTAAAAGCCAGATTATGCCTTTCACTGTTGAAAACCACTGGAGACGGCATTTTGAGACCTCTAAGAACTGCACAGTAAGGAACTAAATAAAAGCTAAATTCATCTCAAGCTACTATTTCTGAGGGGTTTTTATCTTATTGCTTTTTATTAAATAGGGTTAACTTTGTTCTTTCAGAAAATCTGCACCATTTTCTTAAGAAAATGCCCCTCAAAATTTAATATAATAGTATATTGATATAGGATTAGTAGTAACCAATCATTTTGTTTGTAATTGAATAAAAACAGCAATTAAAGAACAGCAGATGTCAATACTTGCATAGATAGCCATAAAGTTCCAAATCAATACCTGCTTCCAGCTCCATTAATGAAGACACACTCTCATTTCCTAATGGCTACTTAAAGTGATACAAGAGGAAATCCTTGCAGATTTTGTAGAAAGTTTACACTATTTGACTTTTTAGTACCAAACTACTTTATGAATGAAAAGTATTCAAAAAGAATAATGAAAGATTATTCAAATTTTGAGATTAAAAGTTACATAGGCTTTTAGGCACATTTTTAAAGTAGTCCATGCTCCTGGGGTAGGATATACTTCCCTGTTGCTTCTTCTCCCATTGGGGTGACAAGCAGTGGAAACCCTTGGTTTTACTACTGGTATCACCTTAAGGATGTAGAGTTTAAACCAGACACACTGAAGCAGAGAGACAATTGGATTTCATTAAAAAAGTAAAGATTGATATTTGTGTAGTTCAAGTGTAAGAGGTTTTTTCTCTTTAGTAAGGCAGTTACTTGTAATATGCCAAAAATCAGAATAATAATGGTAGGTAGCTCTTAATGAAGTTATCAGATACTGACACAGTTCACGTGTTATACAATTAATCTTCCACAAAGAAAGAGAAGTAACTTTATTAAAGCAACTACCTCACAAAGAAGCATTTTAAACTTTAATGTACACATTAATCTACATTACAGTTATCAGTGCTAACATCATGTTGACATTGTCCTTTTTTTGTACTCTAAAAAGTTAAATATGCACTCTTATATGAAAACATTTTCCATTAATGAATATGTCTGAGAAAATGCCACTATGGCTTAACTCTTCCAATACCTGATACCCCAAGACATACTTGCTCCAGAAATTATTGTAAAATGGGACATTTGTAACAAGTATCAGTTAACATTATTGGAATTATAAAATGGCAACCAATATTAAGACGTACAGAAAAAATATTTTAAGAAAACCCAGTGCAGTGCATTGAAGACTTATTTAAAAACTCCAGACTGCTGAAGTTAGAACTATTCTATTAACATACCTTCAACTGACATTAAAGAATTTTCTCAACTTGTTTCCACTTTTGCCTGTTTGACACAGGTCAAACATTCTTTGTTTTACAAATCTACAAATCAAGTACTAATCCTTTCTTTTTGAGGGGAAGAGACAAGATAGAGGGAATATGACTACTTTTGTGTTCATCTATTCAATGACAATCTCTTCATTCAGTTTCCTATTTGCATGACTATTCACAGGGATATTTTAAAATCAGGCAGTTAAACAAATATAATAACACACATTAACCTGCATTCCTTACCCCTTCATTCCATTTCGTTGAAAGCTACCACCTACCAGAAAGCTGGCAGACACAATAGAAATACTTAAAAATACTGTGTGTCATTCTGTAGTGATCCTGACACCAACATTACACGGTGGATAAGTTAGAGGGGAAATGGCAAAGACTACCGTCATTGGGAAAGGTCATGATGACAGTTTATGGTAAGTCATTTGGCTGTTTCATAGCAACTAGTCAAGAACTTCATTTTTTAAAACAAAGGGAAAAAAAAAAATCCAAACTACCCTGAAAGACTCATACATATATAGTGAAACAGCCTATTCTTCCATATGAAATTAATAAATTATGCACAACCACTTCTACATCTTCTAGGATGGTAAGTCATTTAACCCTTAATAGCTAGAGGCAGAGAAATAAAATCATGAATTTTGATCATGTATCTCCTCACTAAAGCTCAAAAAGTGAAGACAGAAGAATGAGCTAATACCTTTCATGTATGTGTGGCAAAGTATTGGTAACCAAGCAACAGGCAGGAAACATGTCAGAAAGGAAAAGCATATTTACAGTCCTAACAGTCTCTCATTTATACACAATTATAGATACCAGTTACAAGAGGAGAGGATCAGACTGCACAAAGCAGTCACTGCACCTTTTCCTTTTCACTTTTCCATTTTGCTCTACTACAGATATTGCCTGGGTTTTAATTGGATTAATCTCACATGACAATATCTGCCTTAATTCATATCAGAATAAGCAACTTGCCTAAATTCTGCATGAATAGATGCACAAATAGAGAATGCATCCTTACTTTCTACTTGTTTGGGTTTGTATTTTAATAGGATTCAGTATTAGTACTTCATGTGAATTATTCACTTTTTCAGCAGAACACTCAGGAAAAAGAAAATATATATCATTAGACAGATATATTGTGTATATATATGTTCACGATTATTCATGCAATGACAGTTTTTCACATACACACACCTACTTAGGAAGTTTTATCTTTAACCTTGAAGTTCTTAAGACTTATCCGAATTGCACAAATTTAATAAATGCCCAAATGGAGAAATTCCATTTTTTGTTAATTCATTTGCCCCTTTTAAACATACAAATAGCAAACAAGAAGGTCGTCATACATAGCCATATTTAAGTATTCCCGGGAACACAAGCATAGCAGAAACAATGTCTATCAATGTTTCTTCACATGAAAGCATTCTAAAAACTCAAGGGAGTAGAGTAAGCAGTGAAGCATGAAATACATTTTAAGTCTTATGTTCCCCTTTTGGTTAGCACTTATTGAAACACAATATTAATGCATATATTTCAAGCAAGCTGTGGAAGCAGTAGTGACCCTGGTCCTCACTTAGACATAAAAGATACTTGCCAAATGCACCAGAACACATACGCACAAAAAGACACAAGTCTTTCATTCGAGTTTTGGTTGGAGGAAAAGAAATCTTTCCAGGGTAAATTTCTGCTTCTTCAGAGGCAAACTCCATGAATTTTCATTCTTACATAGAATACATTCTGGTTTTGATACAAATATTGGTGCTAAATCTAAAGTCAATCACTTAAATGGACACAAATGACAAGAGGCATTGTCCCTAATTTCTAAAAAAAAATTCAATAAATTATATTTATAGCTTTGTAATAAAATTTTAAAAATATGGTAAGCACTCAGAAATCTAGAAACCCAGTATATAATTTGAATTTATTTGATCACCATAATACTTGTACTCTTTATTAGAGTGAGGAGTACAATTTAAATCATGCTCACTGCATTACAGGTTATTAACTTAAAGAAAATTTAACAAAATAACAATAAAACCAAATTGACTCTGAAATAAGTCTTTAAAAAGTAGACCATGAAGAGAAACCGTGAAGAAATACAAGTGGTCATTTCTAGGATTGCCAGTTGCCTCAGACATTTCTTCTTTCAACTTTCAGTGATACAGTAACACTTTATATGCCACAAGAAAAGAACACTATTTTGAGAACATATAACAATAATCAAGGAAAAGATAGAAACAGTATCACTAACTGCAAAAAAATATAAAAGGATATCGCTAAGGGAGCCTTGCTTGAGCGCTGAGCTTTAATAATTCAGATTGAAATGGAATACAGAACAGAAATGGTGACACATATGCTCAAATATTTTCCTGTTTTCACTTCTACAACTTATGGTATATAGGGCTATGCTCATTCATTTAAACATAATTATTTTGTGCAATGTTAATTCAAACAGTTAATAATATTCAGAAGGAAAAAGTTGGGATCTTTTGTTCCTCTTCAGACTATTGTGAAATCACAGAACTTGAACAGGCCTCACATGAAAATCTAGACCATTTTCCTTCCCAAGCAGACTCATCTACTCCTATATCATTCCTGGAAGATGTTTTTCTATCTTGTTGTAGAAGACCGTCAGCGACAGAGACTCTCCAGTGTCTTTAGTGAGTTTATTCAAAATATTTGTCTGGTTTCACAGTAGTAGTATCTTTTTCATGTTTCATCTATACCCTATCTAACTGCAATGTACATGCTACGTCACTTTTCATCTACACCCTGAAGACGCGTCCAGGCTGCAGCAGGGGCCTTGCCAGGCACCAAGCTGCTCGGGAGCCAGCAGTGCTTTCTCAGAGCTGCTCAGATCACATCTGGAATGCTGCACTAGTTTGGGCCCCCAGAATAGACACCGGTAAATGGCAGTGGGTTCAGCAGAGCCACTGGGATGGCTGAGGGCTAGAGTACTGCCGGTGAGGAAAGGCTGAGGGAATGAGACTTGCTCAGCCTGCGCAAGAGATGGGGGAGACCTAACAGCAGCCTGCCAGTACCTATGGAGAGGTTATCAAAATGATTGAGCCAGGGTACTCAATGTGCATGGCGGGAAGGACAAGAAACAACTGAAATAAATTGAAATGAGAGGTTCAGACTGGACATAAGGAAAAACATTTTCACCATGGGTCAGGCAGTGGAGCAGGTTATGCAATACCAACCTTTGAGACTCCAACTGGATAAAGCCCTGCACAACATTGCCTGACCACAGCTGACCTTGCTTTGCTCAAGAGGCTGGACTAGAGACCTTCTGAAGACTCTGACAACCTGAATTATTGTGTGAACCTATAACAACAATACAGCTTCACAGAATCAAGCCATCATTTGGGTTGGAAAAGACCTCCAAGATTATCAAGTCCAACTTTGGACTGATCACCACCTTGTCAACTAGACCACAGCACTAAGTGCCATGTTCAGTCATTTTTTGAACATCACCTCCCTCGGCAGTCTGTTCCAACACTTAACAACTCTTCATGAAGGAATTCTTCCTGCTGTCTAAACGTCAAACATATGGAGATAGTCAAACATACCAAGGCTAGACTCCCTATTTAATACTTTTTCTTTACAACCATAAGAATGGTTGTATTTATTCAGACTGATGGTCGATCACACAGTATCTCACCTCCATGAATTGTGACAAGTTGCCCAAGGCAAAGTGAAACAACAGAGGAAGGATACTCTCTGCCCCCTAATATTACTTAAACTAAGTGGAAATTTGAAACTGATAACATTTCCAGAATTCTCTAATAGAACCCACTTCCAAATGCTGTTAAAAATATATTAGCTATTCAGTCAGAGAGAATCTAGTTAGTGTGAATTTATGCATAAAAGAAGATATTCAAAGCTTTCATTTTCCTGCTTTCACCTGTTAGCAAGTTTCTTCCCTGCTCAGCAGCAGGGCAATTCCTTTGCTCAGTTTTATTCAAAAACCTACAACACAACTAGTAGCAGAGATAATTAGAAAAGAATGTCATTTTCAATTACTCTTATGCTAGATCTTTTATGTGCTTCCACTCTGCTTTTTTTTTACCACAGCAGACTCTTATTCTGTTCCTTCATGACATCAAAATCATCTCATTTCTTCAACCCTTATCAGAAGTATCAAACATACATGTATAGTGCTAATAAACTGTTGGGTAATCTCTTTCCCAGGCCAAACTCAGATTTTCTGTAGTTTGGTTTTGTTTTTTTTTTTAGTTTGAAGTGTCCATTTTCTTTTCCTATTTTTCTCCAATCTTAACTCTCTCAGACTATTTTTCTGTGTTTTCCACCAAAATGTCACTTATGGATCAGTAAAACGAAAATGGGAAGATGAGAATAATTACGGCAAAAACCTTCTGTCATCTGATTTTTCATCAGGATAAACATAATTACCATAAGTGTCTACCTGGACAATAAATTATAAATTAATCCATCCAATATTTAAGGACACAATCCCAATGAAATAATATTTTACTATTTAATACATGCATTCTATGACAGTTCACTTTTCTGTGCCGAGTGCCAGAGCTTCCAAGAGCTTTATTTAATCATAAATGTTGAAAAAACTCCACGCCAAACTTACCAAAGAAAGTATAAATACATATTATATCTAGTCACACTTTGGTAGAACACAGTGTTCCAATAAGGGCTTCAGTAAAACAAAATTATACAACTTGCATTATCATTTAAAGCATTTATAATTTCTAGTGCACTGCAGTTGCCAAGAAATCCTGAGAAGCAGATGGGCATTACTGCTGTTAAAATGCAATCAGTTACACCAGAAACGAATTGTGCCTTTCATACTTACAGAAGAAATATTACAGTTTTAAATAATTTAATTTCTTATTTTTATTAAGAAATAGTATAAATTAACTGATTTTTAAAAATCTGATTTCCTTAGTAGATTCCACTAGTGGCACCACTACTTCCATTTAAGAACATGATCAATCCATAAATAAATCACTATCTAGGCAACATCTCATTTAAAAAATTCCCAGCAGCAAGCCACCTGAAACTCTGCCACTAAAGGTTTTCTTACTGAACGCCATAAAAAAAAGCTTCACTAAAATCTTGATTTGTTTAAAAAATAGAAAAATCTAGCAGTTTCAAAACAAGAACTAAATTCTAAATTCTACATTTACTTTCAACTTTCAATACAGTTCTTCTTTATATTCCATTATTTTCATAAAATAGTATCTATTATAATCATATCCATTACTATGAATAAATATCATCATTCTTCATTATCCACTAGAGAAGCAGCCCTCACATTCACTACAAGGCTATAGTATGCTAAAAGTATAAACTATAAAATTTACATGGAATATTATTTCGAAGTCACTTTAAGTAATACAAAATTAAGGCTTACCTGAGACTAACTTTCTATGTTTGATTACTCTGATGTCATTTTTCTGAACATTGGTCTCACCAAAGAAGGTGCTTGCTTACTTCAAGAACATCAAATAAAGAACTTCCAAATGGGCATATAGAGTTTTCATTCTTTAACTGAGATATAATTTAACATTTTTGACTGTATATCCAGTGGATTACCTCAAAATGCTCAATAAATTTTGAAGTTGTGCTATCAGCATGATCAGCATAGAAGATTACAGTGATTTGAAACACACACAGAAGAAATAAAACATCTAAATCATTATGCCTGGTATACTTTTGTAATGAGCCTTATTACACTTACACAATTATTTTCTGTTATACCAACAGAATATTCATAATTTCTTTTACTTTCAGAAGTAGATCACCTGATAAAAAGAAACCATATTTTATAATTGAGGGCACATTTTGCACTCAGCCACCCGCATTTGGACTAGTTTCAAAGGCAAGATTGTTAACCAAGGTGTTTCTACAGATAGCAGCATCTCTTTGGCTGTTGGAGGTAAATGTCTTCTTTAATTCATTAAATAGCACTTCTTTTCTCCTAGGCAGGAAATGCTGTCAGCCATAATATTTTCAAGATATTTTAAATACATTTAAGACATTTCTTGCAGGAGTTTTTTATTGAGATAACAGGAAACTGGATGATGAAAAAGGAAGTCTCTGAAGCATGAATATCTATCCGTATACCAAATAAATTATACAAAAAAAAGGAAAAAAAAAGGGCACTGAACTGTCTGTTAACTGTCCCAACTCATACACAAAATGGTCTCAAATATTTCTAGAATCTCACTGATTGCTTCTAGAAGGTGATTTTTTACATACCCTGGACCAGTCAAATAACAGCTAAAGTACACAGATAAGTTAACTTCTATATTCTAAAATTAATTTCTTATTTTTACACGATACTGCAACACTGTTGCAAAATGTAAAAGTCTTTTTAAGAAAGGATGTTCTTTGATATTTGATCTTTGTATGCTTTCACGCCTAACCAACAAGAAGGGAGATTTAATCTGTGAAACAGAGAGCAGCTAACAAGCAAGCTCCAAGTGATTTCCATGAGTTAGAAGCACAAATTACTTGTTGGTAGAGTTGCCTTGTTAAGGTACAGAGCCGGACATGCTTCAGCAATCTCAGACCTAGGGGAAGGTTAACAGGGCTTGGGAAGTAGGATGCCCACTGAAAGGGGACACAGTGAATGCAGAATTTATAGACCACCCGGCAGAGATCCCAAGATAAGGAAGAAACCAAATAAACCCAACTCAGCAACTGTGCTGAAATCAGCTCCAACTGCCTAAAAGGTAATTCCAGCAGGAGGAGATTGCAACTACTGGAATAAGAAATCCAATAGCTCAAGAAAAGAGAAAGCCTGAGCATGTGGAGTAATCAGGATGAGAAATGAGAGAATCATTAACCAATAGAAGATAGAATATTAATAAATAAGAGAACTATGTAACTTGTGCCCAATGAACACTAATTCCTTAGTTTGCTAAAATGTACAAATAGTAAAAATTTTTGATAGTTGATTACTGGCTTGCTGCACATAGGTAACAAATACAATTTTCGCAGACAATACCCTTCCTACTCCCCACTCCCTTCAGGGGAAAGGGAAAAAATGGTCCTTGATGGCTACCCCAAAAAAATTAATTCAAATTGTGGAAAACAGGCGACTGGCAAGTTTTGCTACTCCTCAAGAGACAGGTCAAACAAGTCTCCTAGAAAGACAAAGAACAGAAGAACAAAACTTCCCTCTGCATACACAGCCTACTCCATCTGAGGGTAGATTTCATGGAACACTGCTCCGTGCAAATACCCAGCAGGAAGCAAGGCCTGACATCTCCAAAGATCCTCAAAGTCTCTGGATGAACTGAATCACAGCTTAACTTCCTGTTTCTTTCCATCACACAAGTGGTCATGTCTCTGTGGGAGGTATTTACTGCATAGATGCATTCTTTCACAAGCATTGAATTTTAATGTTTGTCTCTATTTTAAAGTGGCAATCAACAAGACAGGCTTTCCCATAAAGCAGTTCTCTGAAGTATACTAGGATCAAATGGAGAAGTTGTATGCATTAAACAACAGTGGGAATGGGCAATCCTGTTCACTGATGATGCAGACATGTATCTGTATCTGCTCATGTGAGACATGCCCCTGTCCTGCAAGATGGGGCCTGAGCTTCCTCTGTGCTTCTGCACAGCCTACTGCCTCTCACCCAGCTCTTGATGGCCAGGCCGCTTTGGTCTGCAAATCTTTCCTCTTCTACCCAAGTATGCTTTAAACGTGGGCTGACAGAAGGGTACTGAGATAGCAGTCTTTTGCTGCTATTATGCAGGTTGCCTGCAGTGTGGCAGGAGACCATGTGATGAATCACAGAAGCATGAGTCTTGTGCTCCCCTCTGAGACCTAACGTCTGTGATTGGAAGACAGAGATTCCTTAAAAATAGGGCTGAAATAAGGCATAAAGCATGATACTCATAATCCAGCTGCCAAATGCATTCATACATTGAGTCACTCAAAAAAACATATAATGAAAAAACAAAGTATATATTTTCATAATTCCCAGCTAAATGGAAATGGAAAATAATTGCAGTAAAATACTATGTAAATAACTAGATAATTATTAAAAGTTTTTGGGTCTTTTCTACTGTACACTCCGACTTTAAATACAGAAAGAAGCATTGGACACTAAGGTGTAAGGGCACACTTTTTGACCTGTAGTTTCAGCGACAAAACTAGAATTTCATATCCAAATACATGTTTGAAGGTGCTATCTGCATTACCCAAGCACTACTCAGCAAGAGGCTAATTCTCTCCTACGACATCTTTATTTGACAAACTTTTAAAAATGCAATTTAAGACATTGTAACTGAGCATAATTAACACTCAGCATGCAAACAGACAAGTATTGCATACATTTAGATTACTTTATCCTGGAAATATAGCATCCTTGAAATTGTGAAAGGAACATGAGGTATGAAAATACAGTCTTTCTCAAAATTCTGAAATAATTTTAAAATGAAAGAGAGTTAAGTGGAATATGTCACAAATAATTATAAAGGTGTTCTACTGAGGTTTTTTCCCAGTTCCCAATGCTGCAGCAGTAAATCCTCCGGAAGCAAAAAAACCCCCAACCAAACACCAAAACAAAACAGAATATCCTCCTTCTGAAACACAATCCCAGTCCCTGCTCCACAAGGGTCAAATTTCAGCTCCCAAGATTCTTTAATTGAAGTGCTGACTAAAATGCAGAAGAATGACTCTCAACAAAGAACTCCCCTACATCTACATAAAACAGCAAGATAACCTACTCATGATGCAGAGACATTTGTAACTTCCTCATCTTTCCTGACTTTTTTTTGGCCTTCCAGTGTGCACTCTCAGCGGTGCTTCATTCATTGATATTCCCTTTCCAGATTTCTTTCTGTCTAAAGGAGAAAGGAATCCAAGGATTCCTTTCTCCTTTAGACTTCCTTATCTATTGTTAAAAATAGCTTTTAAGCCTGCAAAAGTGAATTCATTACTTCATTAATTCTTAGTTCTGGCAAAGGCTCCAGCAGGTGTTTTTAAACTGGTAAAATTATAGGATTAAAATGCATAAACCATAACAATACTTAATAGACTGGACAGTAACATACAGAATTTGGAAGAGCAAACTAAAATTCCAGTATCTTAAATATTATTAATTCATAATTAATGGGCTAGATTTTAAACTGTACCCTACAGTAGTCCTAAATTGTGTACTAATTATTAGGCAAGTTCAATTTATATTTTTTGTGTACAGATTTCACTTCAAAATTGCTATGCTTATAAAATGAGTCTTTAGAAAAACCTGCATACAATCTGAAAGCAGGAAGAAAGGACTTCCTTTTCCTGAATAATGCCTGTATGAAAGCAGAGACATAGCAGGAAGATCACTGAGGTTTTTGCACAAGACCTGTTTTTCTACCTCACCTGGAAGACTTCAGAGATCATTCCTCACTTACTGGGAAACTAGCAAGTTTTGTGTCTTTTGTGAGATGGTTCTGACCTTCTGCAGAATACAAACATCAAGCTCATTAGTCATATCACAAGACAGAGAACGAACCACACAACATCACTATGAAACCACCTGAATTATGGGCATGTGTTCTTCAGACACATGACTATCTGCTGGGCGACATCTACACACATGGTTCACAAACAACATCAGTTAACCTAGGAAACTAATAACCTTTCAGATAAGTCTGAAACTTAAAATTTGAACCTTAGCTCAACCGAAGGCTGAACAATAGAATTTCAGCAAAATTAATGTTCATTTATTAGAAAGAAAGGACACAAAATGTTATATTACTGAACGTCCAAAAAACTTTTCCAACTTCAGTAATTTTGCAACCACGTAATATTTTTTAAGGGAACTGTTTTCAAAACTATGTAAGACATGAAGTAAGAAGAAAAGGACCTATTGTTGATTGCTTTCTGGAAACAAGCTGTACCCAGGCATTTATAGATAATAGGTTATACAATTTGCAAACCATGGGCTTTAAAAAACCTGCAAACCCTGATCTGTACTTCTTTTTAAATCTTCCCCTCATAAATCTATACATCCCGCACCTAATCTCTAATACATTAAAGATCAATATAACGTGTCTTGGAAAAAGGAAAGCTTTTGCAACAACTTATCCTAACAACCCAGACTATATTAATACTACAGTTTTATACTGCTGTTCTGAGATGCAACTGACATCAAACCTTATCTTTTACTCCAATCATCATGAATAAAGAGGGAGACCATTCAGAGGATTTCTAGCAAAACCTTTTAACTAAGGTAAGCTCAACAGCTCCAGAGAACCTCCTAACAGATTTCAAAGTAAATGCAGACAGACTACAGTTTACCCAAAGCCTGCAATATTAAACAACTACTTTCCATGATTCCTCTCATCTGAAGTGTACTGTTGAAGAACAGCACCAAGCTAGGATTCTGTTTAGATATTTACTCCTATGAAGACAGTTGCAGAGATGAGATGAAGTAATTTCTCACAGCTATGAAGTCTGCAAAGGATGCAAATTTTTCCATTCATTCTTATTTATCACAGAAAGGACAAAAACTTCTACAATGGGAATCACAACAGGACACAGAACTTAGAAAGCAACTAACACTTCATGCTTAAATTTAAAATTAATCATCCAGGTCTAAGAACCCTCAGAAAATCAAAGTTCCATGAATTCAGGCAATGGGGAAGAAGTAAAAGGGAGAGCTAACAAGGGATGACGGAAGTACAAATGCAGACTTCCGTAAAACCTAGAAAATGAAATGCCATTTGCAAATACCATAATAATGTCATACTTTCAAAATAATTTCTTTACAGAGCAGTTAAGTGGGTTTTCCTGCAACATTTATAGGGTTTTGGCTGTTAAGTCTTATACTCAGATGGGAAAAAACTCTCAAAAGCAATTTTCTGAGTATGGTTTCAAAGCCATACTGTAGAAAATGGCTAACAATTAAACCAATTCTGGCAGGGAAGTGGAAAATACATTAAGAAGTGAAGCAATAAAAGGGCAATGGTGTCTTCAGTCACAGGATATCCAGGCTGAATATTTCACCTGTCTAGAATAAAACAGGAAGTCTGTGCTGAAACCATTTATAGTTCTCAGTTGAGAAGTATCTACAATCTTTCTTCAGAATAAGATATAGTTAAACAAATATTTTCTAACTAGAATGACTAAATTAGATATATTTACTTTAAAAGTAAAAAAACTAAGAAATTTGCCTTTGAAATGAACAACTGTGATTACTACAGACTATTCAAATCAAATTAGTCTTTCTTTTAAAGTTACACATTGTTGCTGAAGTTTTACAAACATCAACCAAGGTGATACAAATGTCGAAATAGCTGCCACTGTATCTCATTACAGTGAAGAAGAACTATAGATTAAGTAAAGAAAAAAGAACATGCTTCAAATTTAAGTAATTTTATGTAAGTGAAGATTTCAATTCAAAGTGAAATAAAACAATTTGGGATTAAAAAGAATAGGAAATTTTTGAGCTTTCTTTATAACATACTGTTATACTGTCTCCTACAGCAAAATCAAATAATTTTGTTTTAGGGGCAAGTGTCTCACAATACATTTGGCAATAAGATAGGTGAAAAAAAAAAGCAAACAAAAATCCCATGAATCTTTAGAAGTATATCGTTCATAATTATTCAGGGTAGCAAGTCCGTGCTGTGCCTTGTAAATTTGCCTAAAATAAATGTGTTTAAATAAAACCCCCAAAATCTATTTAGGTGAAATAAAGTCTTTAAACAATCCCTTTATCACAGTTGTAGTGGAATCACTCAAGGAGTTACAGAACACCCTCAGCAAATTATGTGACTGCTTTGACACAATTCCCAGGTTAAACAATTTCCAGATTTCAGGAAGTTGCATTGTAGTTATGCACAGCACCTTGTTAAAACTCTGTAAGAGGAACAGCATCTACAATGAATTAACTGACTTTTTTCAGTACTAGAAACAGACTCACCCTCTACTTCTTGCCTTTCAAAAATCATCCACTATTTAACATTGCTAGTCTTTATTTAACCTAAAAGAAATAATAAAAGTATTGACAATATCAAACATTTATCTCTTAATGAGATATGAAGCTCTGTTATTAAAAGGTTATATTTTTCCTGCTTCCCAGAAAAGCGCTATGTTCACACTAACCTTTTAACTAACAGGAACAGATGGGTCTAACTGGATACAGGCGTGATGGGGCATTGTGGTAGAGCAAAAGAACATGTTGATTCTCATACCTCTGGCAGATGGGAGCCAGTCAAAATTAATTTTAGACTAAAAATGTCTTGCTGCTTCTCAGTAAAAAAAGAAAAGAAAAAACCACTTGGAACAATATGCTATTTTACACATGCCATCAGAGCTCAGACAACAGCAGCTTTCAAAAAGTTGGTACCATACATTAAAATCAATTACATAGACTTACTTACTGTATGCCATTTTTAAGCTTGTGAATAAATTAGAAATTCCTGAAAACAGTAGCTTTTAATGGAAGTGCTGACACAAACTTAACTACAGCAGTAAATGTGCTGCTATTATGAAGTTGTTATGGCAACTAGAAAGAGCAAATTGAGAGAAAAAGGAAGAATATGCATAAGCAAAACTTTAAAATCTTTGACACAACCCCCCACAAACTCTTCCAAAATTTGTGGTCACAACTACCTTTACAAAATAACCAAAACAAGCAAACAAAAAAATCCACCATACACCAAACAAACAAAAAAAACCCCCCCAACAAAACCCCAAAACCCCCACAGTAAACAAAACCACCAACCCCCAAAAAACTTCAAAACTTGCCTTTAACACAGGTGAGGGGTAGGGCTGCCAAAAGAGCGTAAAATTGAAAATGAATCCAAGGTAATAATCCATTTCGTTCATGAACAGTCAAAAAAATAGTCAGTTGAAAGATATCTGGCCAGCATCTGGTGAGTACATACTTACCAGATATCACAAGCTAACAAACAACAATTATGCAAAACTGTTCAGTCTTCAAAACAGTTCAATAATTTGTTACCAATCTGAATAGTTTAGTAACAGCAACCTGCTGTAATTTGGCTGAATCAAACAGACAGCACATTCACAAATACTGATCCATTAATTAAAATGTGATTAAAAATATAATTGAAGCTCATATATTTGTGAAACAATCATTACTTACCCTTCCTAATACTATATTAAACAAAAGCAGAAATCTTTGGCTGCTTCTAATATCGAAATAATGGGAGAAAAAACATACCAAGGCAGTCAAATTTTAATACACAAAAATGCTCAAAGGATGATTTCTAAAACAAATTCATCAGCATCTGTGCCAGCACACTAGTTACCTTTCTCAAAAAAAGAAATTAATAGCTTAATTTCAAGCGTCTTTCTTGCAAAATTTCACTGAATAAAATTTACAACAAAATGTAAGTAGCAGCCAACAGCACTAGAAAGAATGTTAAATTATCATTATTAGGAGTAGTGGTATACATTTTTGTTAAAGCACCCAAATTCATCCACTAGCAACACTTTGATTAGAAAAGTAGAAAACAAACTCTTTGTCTTTCTTTTCAAAGAATTTCATATTAAAGCCAATTTGTCTCAAGTCTAGCTTTACTGCCATAACTAAAATCCAGGAAACACAAAAGCCCCCAGATGTCTGACATGATAAGAGTTGTGCTAAGTACTTTTTCTCACTCATTTCCTAGGTAACAAAAACGCCATTTCTTCTAAGCGATCTCTTTCCATTTCTCTTTTGAGCTTGTTGATCTATACCTTTTTCCAGACTACGGGAAATACCCATTTAATGAGAAGAGAAACAATTTTAAGAAATACCTAAGTATCTACCTTCACTGAGAGCTGGCAGATATTGCTGTTAAAATCAAAATAATTTTAAGATTCAGGTTGGCATGTTCTTAAGTCAAAAATTATTCAGTGTTAATTATCCAATTGATTTCAAAATTTTAAAACTTTGAAGACACTTTTTATTTTCAGACACAATGTATTCTATATTAAACACTGAAAATACAGTTTTGCAGACGAACTTCAATGAGCTGGAAGATAATCAAATATTCCATTGACAAAAGAGAACTATTTAATCTGCTATAATCAATAATAATTATTGATATGAGATCACAAAATACACGAAACACCACCCCCACAT
>WBMY01012324.1:1039221-1055063 GCA_013397315.1 Donacobius atricapilla
AAAAAAAAAGAATGATAAAAGAAGGTAAAAGAGTGTTTTGTTCACAAAAGCAAGAAATACTTCTAGGCAACAACTATCAGAAATAATAATGACATTTTCTTCAGAACATTAGTTCTTCAGCAATTTAAGAATTCTGATAAATACACCGCTTTTCTTTGAAAAGCAACTACTAGTTATCAACTTGCTTGAAACAGGTAATCTTACAGCTCCCTAAAAGCTGAATGACAATATTCAGAAAAAAGGTAAAATTAGAATTTCCATGTCTATAGCTGTTTGTTAGGTAAATATTTGATAAAATTCTCAAAAAAGGAAAATGCTTAAAAATGTTCTCTAACACTATGTCTTTTTTTAGGGTTTTTTCCATTTCATTGGCAATGCTAATGTTAGTGATTATCACACATTTTATAACTTGTAGAAATGGTTCATTGAGATACAGCTTTACCGATCACTCAGTTTTATTAGAAAAATGTTTTTTCCATTACATTTGACAAATTACTTTCATACAGCGGGGGTAATACTTGGCCTTTAGGACCTGAAGAATCCATTATTATTAATTGTGAATGTGGTTTATTACTATTTGCAAAGCTACTAGCTTTGATACTGTAAATATTAAATATCACTGCAAGATTGCAATGTAATTTAGTGAGCTTTCAAATCAAATGCTCACACACTTAAAATGCAAAATGTTTTTAAGAGAGCATTCTGCTCACTTCTTATGCAACTTTTAAAAAGCACTCTTCTTAAAGCAGGTAAGTACATTATTCACCCTAGATCCAATTTTCAGGTGCAGGGTTTCAACCCACTGTTAACTAAAGCTACACGGTAGTTTTTTGTGTATAAGACCACTCAAAAAAGTAGGAACTGAAACACAAGTCTGTCCAAGTATGGGACTTTTGCCTCACTACTAAGTTAACTCTTCTATTGTCACAAAGTTATGCAGAAGACAACACGCCTGTGAACCAAATGAAACGAAGTAGAGGGATGTAGCCAGTGCCTGGTGATTCCTTCCTGCTGGCTCAGAGGTGTGAGAACTTCATGTCAACTGATAGTATTTATGGACATGAAATCCCTCATCAAGCCACCCTGAGAGTCCGAGATAACCAAACTCTGCAAGGAAGTGGTGCCCTAGTGCAGCACTGACTGTCACGCAGTAGATATCCAGTCACAAGATGGACTGTAGGCCCTTTGGAGTGCTCAGTGGTGTGTGCTTGAAGCTTCTGCTACACCAGTCATACCAGCAACATTCTCCACCACAGATGTTATATATATATCCACTTTAGTCATCCAGCTTACATATAACTTATTACTGCTGCAGATTGACCAAACAAAAATTATTTTCAGAATACTATGATAAAAATACAATTCTTTGTGCTGTATTCAAAGTTGCAAATTTTAACCACCTTAATCTTCAGTATTTGAATTCTTAACACCAATCATGTCTTATCCGAGACTCAAATTGAACATCAGGATGTCAGAATTATTGTCATCCTCTAAATTTTAACATGCTGCTTTATCTGAGTTATCCTCATCTCCAGACTAGAGACAGCATAACACTTTTGATACTAACATACAGTTAGAAATGCTCAGTTTACCTTGTCCTGAAGAGGGCAAGAAGTGGGAGATAGATAGATAGATAGATATAAATTATTTTGTGCTTCAGGACTTCTTCAGGGTATAATCATGGACTAGATATTAGAGTCCTCTGTTTTGGGATTTGCAAAGGGGGAAGCAGACCAAGCTAGTGTTTATCTCCCAAAAGATTATCTGAGAATACAAAGGTTGGACCTGGTCAGATAGCAATTACTTGGAAGGTTTTCATAAGAATCAACATTTCATGAAATATGCTAATGAATTTAGGACATTTTCAGTTCAGCTTGGGCATCAACTCCAGGCATAGATTGTATATGTGAAGACAGAAATCATGAGAAAGAAAGTTTTAATATTATTTCAGAAAGTATGCCTTGTTCCAGTACTTTCACATGGACTTTATATCATGTACCCATTGTATCCTTGGCAACTCGACTTGTTATCTAAAGAGACAAAATTGACAACTCAGATTTAAAGTCACAGCCAACATATACTTCTAGGCTTGGATTTGGTCTGGAGCTAGACGGAATGCAAGGCTAGAGACCAAAAACATTCCAAAAGTTATTTGATGTGATATAAGGGCATAGCAGTGCTCATGGTTTTTGACTGGATAAATTAGAAAAAGCTTTATCCAGCTTTATCCATCATTTCATAACAAGGAAGATGAAGATAATTTTTCCTCTTTAATGATGAGAGAGGTTCCTCATAGTTAGAGTAAACAAGTACAAACCAGCAGAAGTAGCCCTTTCTCCCATCACCTTTTTCGTGGGGGTTATATTTCACCCTGGTTTTAAAGTAGTCATCTTACCTCTTCTTCACCGTCAAGGTACAGAAGGCAAAAAAAGAAATAAATTGATTGTAAGCATTTCCTTGTCAATAAATTAAAAAAAAAAGTTACAATAAAGAAGATTCTGAGAGGAAAAAAACCCCTCTATTTTACAGAAAAGTTCTAAACATGGTATTATTTTTCCCACAATCATCACACGTTGCCCTTAACAACATTGATATTGTGAATGAAGATTTTATCCATCGTATTTTATATTTACGAAGGCTTATGCTACTGAAGTGAGTTCTTGAAAATATATTACTTTTTCCATATCAACCTTGAAAGAGCAGTACCTCATCATTAAATCAGACAATTTAAATTTTTAAATTAAATAGAAATGGATTTGTGAGTGTGTATGATACAAAGTGTGTGATGAGTTTGAACATAATCTTCACACAGAGAGTCCTTTGAAAAACAATTTTTTTTAGACATTAAGGTTTCCTTTTGCAGGGGAAGAAAAAAGAAATGTGTGGGTTTAATCTATAAATTAAGTTATAAATGAAAACCTACAAGACAACAGCCAGGCTCCCCAAATGAAAGGCTACATGCAGCAAAACACAAACCATGATTTTTAAAGCAGATCAGTTAGAACATCTTTTTTATAAAAAGCTAGCTTTGACTAGACCTTAACCTGACTGGAGTTTTTAACCCTATGAATGACATCCACACTGTCAAAACAGCTCTGGTCTGTTTTACCTGATCATATCCCAAAACAGCAGTTTTTTCCCTGGTTTGTTTCTTAATGACAAGCTGTTAAAACACAGAGAATCTATCAAACCTAGTATTATCATGTGCTGCTTTTTTCTTCTAGTACACACTGCCGTCCATCAGAAGAAATAATTAATAGTTCTATTATGTATGAAAGCGTCATCCTGTCAGTTCAGTGACTGGTTTGAATAGCTTGTATCTGCCACTCATTGATGCCATGCGTGCTCACTGTCCTGAGAGATGACAAAACACTACACCCTTTAGGATTTTTTTCCCCTCTCTCTAAAGCACCATTTCACATCTGTGTCTGACAGAAGCATGAGGAGCTGAGAGAGGCAGACTTTCATCATCCTTCACAGAATAATGTTGCATGGATTAAAAGTTAAGACCTGATGTCTACTGATCCTGTATATTTCCTGCAAAAATCTAAAATGTGAAGGCTACCAAAATGTGTAGGGAAATAACTTTTCAGTGTTGGAATAGCACCAGAAAACAGATGGAATTTACTGGATATCAAATATTTAAATGATTTTTAAATGGGTGCTGAATACTTGAGTTAACTGGTGTCAGTGCATTTGCCTTTTTAAAATTTTTTTTTTTGGTGGGGAGGGAAAGATGCAAACTTCACAGGTCCTTTCTGTTACCTGATCAGGGCAGAATTAACAAAAAAACCTCAGTGTGGAAAAACTCAGATACTGAAGATACCTGGAAATAAAGTGGAAACAACCAATACCACAAGAGCAAAGCAGCAGTGAACAAGAAGACGCCGTGGAAAAGAAATCACAAGATGAGAGAGCACAATGCATTTCAAATAGAAAAAAGCTTCCTATCTGCTGAGTGAGTCTCAGTATTTTCTGACAGAGCACAGACACAGCTTCAATCAAGTATCTCCTAGGTAAGTTTTTATTTCATATACTGCTTTGATTGTTTATCACATCAACATATATTTTAATGTATTAAAAATAACTCAATTTATTTAAAATTCTTTCTACTAACACTGAAGTTTATATTCAATGACAGATATTAGATGTTCTTAGTTTTCCTATACTGTAAAAATAACATCTCTCTTTTGATATTAAGGTTATTCAAAGGAAAAACTCTTAAATGATCTATTGACTTATACCAGAGTGAAATATTTCCTAAGATTTAAATCCTTCCAGCTATTTTAATACATATTTCCATGCATGGCTGTTTAAGAAAGAAATCTTTTAAAAGCCATGCTTCTGTTAATAGTACCACAAAACATTTACTGTACTTCATCATCTATTTAATCTGGCAAAGCAAATAATGTTTTGTACCACAGCAGCAGATGTAAGAGGATATCTTTTATTACAGATTAATAAATCTCTGTTTATATAAAAGAATATTAAATAAAGCTAGAAGTGTTGATCGGTTATTTATGCAAGGTAAACTACAGCACAATAAGGAAACAGTACCATGTTAATGCACCTTAAGTTACTGTGTCAAAGTGTCAAGAAGACTGGACATCCATCCCCCAGTTAAATTATAAAAAAGAAGGTGCAGCTCATCTCATTTTTTTCACTCCTTTACAGCATTCACATGAGTCACATAGACATGAATTCTACATGAAAATAGAAGGCAAAACATTTCAGAATGAGATTCTACCATCTATAAGGGCTTGAAAAATAAACACTATATCTTTTAATCAAAAAATTACACTTAGAAGTCATAGATAGAGATACATTTGCTCAGATACAAAAACCTCCTACAACACTTGAAATTAAAAAAGCATTAAGAATTTTACATCATTTAACATAACATTTATATTATCAAACTGGTCAATTTTGTAATCAATGGCAGCTTTGAAAACTACATCTTCGCTGCTGCTGGTTTTTATTATTTTCGCACATTTTTTTGTATTTATTAAGATGAAATATTTCTTCTCCTAGCATTGTTTTAAGTATCTCCTCTACTTCTGTCTGTATCACTTCCCTGGTTTTTCTTTAGCACATCTGATTATATGATATTCTTATTTAATATAACCTTCAGTTTGTTCTGGTTTTTTTCATGTTTTGCTAACTTACTAAATATCACTCTTGCCTGATCCTTGCTAAAGACAGACTCATTTGCCATTCACAAATACCCATTATGAACCTTCACTTGTGCACAAAGCATTTAGGAATTCTTGCAAGTGCTAGAAAACTGAACTTACTTGCCAAAGACT
Source organism: Donacobius atricapilla (assembly GCA_013397315.1). Classification (NCBI taxonomy): domain Eukaryota; kingdom Metazoa; phylum Chordata; class Aves; order Passeriformes; family Mimidae; genus Donacobius; species Donacobius atricapilla. The sequence goes on from WBMY01012324.1 coordinate 1,044,528, forward strand.
GGTAGAATAGTATAAGACTAAAAAACTCAAGTTGATATGAGACAAGACTCATTGTAGTATAAGAAGACAACAACATACTCCTAAAATAATGGCATGGTATATGAAACAACTTCTGCAAGAAAGGAGTCATCTCACGCATATTACTGTGGCATACTTTATATATCCGAAACTTGTTCTGCTAGTCACACTTGTCACTGCCATGGCAGGGGGGAAAAGCCATTTCTCTAAACACACTTAAGTCTTCTGCTTAATACAGGCAAAGACATTTCTATTATTCTAACCATTTTCCCATTTGCTGTATATAATGAGAACTTGATGGGATTTTTGCTAGTGTACCCATAACTCAGCCATTTGGTTGTTGACAGGTTCCAGCACTCTTTCTATTTCCTGAGTTTCTGTCCTTTTCTCTCTCAGTCATTCCTTCCCATGTCTCACTTCACATATCACCCTAACCCAGCAAGAATTCATCCTACCTCCTCACAGCTCCTATACAACATGCACTGATACTTTGTCTCACATCCAAAATACCAGGAAAAAAATCGTAAGTGAGGAATTAGGTTCTGTACAATATAAACTAAAATAGTATGGCTGTAAGTTTCAATAGAACCAGTTCACGATTTCTGTAACTTGAACCATCAAAGCCTGCTACAAACCAATAATATCTGCAACAAGCAGCATATGCAATACAGTTTTTGCCAGCTGATTTCAGAAGAGAGCTTTGTATCTGCTGGATGTGGTTCTGAGTTGAATATTAAAAAAGAGAGAAAAATAGGAATTGGAATTCAACTTTCATTTCTCCAAGTACTGTTTTCACACTAGATGTTTTGTTAACTTGAATGTTTTCTGAGTTTTCTGCCTTCTCTTTTGTAAAAGACACTGCTTATCATGGCTTAAAAACAAAACAAAACAAACAACCCCCGCACCCCACCTCCAAACCACCACTCCAAACTCTAAACACGCCAGCATCCTTATTTAAGAAAAATCAGGTGATTATTCAAAGGTCTCAAAAAGCTTACTCAAAATCTTGTGGTTTAGAAACTTTTGAACTGAGAACTGCAGTCAAGGCTTTTTAAGCTCAGTTGAAAATATGAGACGGCAAAGAATAAGTGGAAAGCTTACTTGGAGGAAAAAGAACTGGATACAACTAATATTTTTTTCAATATGTAATATTTTTAAAGGGTAGATTTTTTTCAGATGTATTCATCAGTAGTATTAAGTCATCAAGATAAGTGCTGTTTTTAAGTGCATTATTTCTCTCACTTATCCTCGAAGAATTCAGATGTTATTAACTAAACAAACACTTTATTATTAGTTTCAAACCTAACCTTCCATGCAACCAGAAATAAATATCAAGGAATCACTGAATATGCTGAGTTGGAAGGAATCCACAAGGATCATTGAGTCCAACTACTTGCCCTGTACAAGACCATCCCCTAGAATCACACCAGGCACCCAAGAGTCATGAAGCATTTTCCAAAATCTGTAATTATATAAAATCTTTTCACCTGAAGGGAGTAAGTCAATATTTATTCTTCCACCTTTATCATAATAAGTTGTTTAGGGATCACTAAGCATCTGACAAGGATATCTTTTCATTTACACTCTGTATTGAGTTGTTTGTATATGTGAAATGACTAAACCACATCATAAAATAACAACAGGCAATTTCTCAAAGAGAGCGCATCTGCTTAGCCAAACAGCGCATGTGGTCCATACATATGGGACCCCCTTCCCAACTAATTCAGCAAGTAACAAATATTAAAGTGGTAAGGTAAGTCTGTTAAAAATTATGCAAACTAGACACAAACACATATTGCTGAGCTGTTGGCCTATCTTCTGTATTCACTTTCACGTCTATCATGACTAATATGTCACAGGTAAAATGTAAGATACTTTTACACTTGCATCCTCTTATTTAAAGAACTTATATAAGCTAAGAGAAAGTAAGGAGCAAAATCCAGAACTTATGCTCCTATAGTTAAATTACTGATGCTGTAAGTCTATTTCACCTTGAGTTACAAATGAACACAAAATTCACTATGGCCATTTACATCTCTCTCAAGCCCTTCATTAAATAATCCCCTGCCTCCAAAAATTACTGTAATGAGAAAAAGGGCACTAAAACACTTCAAATCATTTGCACTATAAATACATGACGGTAATAGTATGCAGTACTTCCAACCAGGTGCAAAGAGCTATCTTTCAAAAAGCCAAACTGACTGATATTTGCTACAGTAATATATATTTTTTCATATATATTCACACAATCTTTTTCATGTATATTCATATATAGAGAGTTGGTTTGGGGTTTTTTTGTTGTTGTTTTTTGGTTTTTGTTTGTTTAAGGGGTTTTTTGGGTTTTTTTTTTTTTTTTTGAATAAAGAAGCAGAGGCAGTTCACACAAAACCTGTTTATGGCTACAGGCACAGGGCAGACATTCAGGCCTCTATCAGTACAAACTCAAGGCAGAAGCACAAGGGCTTACATACATTTATGGCAGATATAAACTGCTTTGGGAAGGGTCTAACATGGCAAAGCAACATCTGCATAGAAGGAAGCTTTGTTACAGTAGATGCAACTGTATGTTCCTGGCAACTCAAACTTGCAGCCCAACAGCCACGACATACATCTCCTCAGCTCATTCCTCTCTTCAGTTGTGACACCTGGTCCTCAACCAAGTTTTAAGTCCCTCAAGGGCTGCCTCCACATTCTAAATCTCAATTAACCAAATCCTGTATCAGCTTTTTCTATACTTTTTTTTTTTTTCTCCCAGAGCTGATATCAAATTCCTGGATCTACAGTTATCTAAATAGTTCTACTTGATAGCATTTTTTCACTTCTAGAAAGACAGTCCCTAATGTTCTTCAATATTCCTGAAATTATGAGACATTAAAAATACCCATTTGTATAGTCTGTCTCAATGAGCAGTATTGATGCTTTACAAGGAATTCAACTTGCTACTCCTCTGCCACATACTTCTATATCAACCAATGGTGAAGCCAGCAAACGTGTAAAAAAACTTAAAATAACAGAAAAGTGAATTCTTTATAGGATCTCAATACCTTCCAGAAGTTTTGAACTGCCACCATCTCAAACTTTAAATAATTATTTGGTGATTCTGTAGCTTAGAAACAAGGAAGAAAGAAACACATCACTTGGAAAAGATCACACCATATCCATCAGAAGCTCCACACAGTCCCAAATTCTGCACAACAATAACCAAGAGCATGAGTCTAGGGACGACTGAAAACGGGGTACACACACAGGGATGTGTCCTCAGAATTATTCAGCCTGCCTCTAGCTATTTGTAGTTCAGGGATTTTTTGAGAATGAGATAATATCCTATTTATATGATAACCCTCAAAGTATTTTTCCAGTTGTTTTTGAACCTGCAAAAAATTTCAGTTCCCACAAGATCCTGCAACAAATTTCCACATTTAATTAGGAGTTACATCAAAAAATACCTTTGCTTTAAATTTGCTGCCAGATAGTTTCATTCAACACTCCCTACTTCTTCCACTAGCAGAGAAAATATTAATTTCTTATTTACTGTATTAATGCTTTCATGATTTCATAGAGGGCTAGGGCATACTGTTCTTATCTGTCTTTGCAGTCGAAGACAGATGAGACATGAAGACTATTTTACTCTACTCATACCATCCTTAGCCATGCCTTATATGTAAATTCTTCCATACTGTTGGTTGTCTTGCTGGCTTTTGCTGTATCTTTTCAATACTACTGTTTCCTTGTGGAACTTCTGGGATTCGAAGTGCAAAAAGCAACACAATGTGTCTGTGTCACTGATTTATATGGTGACACCATGATGTATATTCTGTTTTTTTCTCTATTCTTTTCCCAATTTCCATAGCTCATTTGCTTTCAACTAGGGAGGAATAACAATCATTTAAGATGACTTTAAATGTATAGGGACTGTTTACACAAACACACATATTGCATTTCACTTTATCTTCATCTGCAGAGAATTTAATCTCTTATTTTTGTGGTTTTTTTCTGCAACCCTGCAGTCCTCGGGCTATATGGAATTAGAGTAGAAATTAAACACACATTTTTAAATGTGAAGGTAAGAACACATCAGATCAATCCTGCATATCAGTTTATGCCTATTGCCCCTTGTCTCGTCACTGGAGACCGCTTAAAAAGAGTTTGGTCCCATCCTCTTGTCACCTGCCCTTCAGATATTCGTATGCACTCTCAGTCATCTCTTCTGCAGATTAAACAGGCCCAACTCCCTCAGCCTTTTCCCATAAGAGATGCTGCCTTGTTGCCCTTTCACTGGACCTGTTCCAGTGGTTCCCTGTCTCTCTTGTCCTTAGGAGCCCAGAACTGGACACAGCACTCCAGGTCAGGCCTCACCGGCGCTGAGCAGAGGGGCAGGATCCCCTCCCTCGACCTGCTGCCAGTGCTCTTCCCAATGCGGCCCAGGATCCCACTGCCCTCCTTGGCCACAAGGACACACCGCTGGCTCAGGGCCAGTGTGCTGTCCACCAGCACGCCCAGGTCCTTCTCCACAGAGCTGCTTCCCAGCAGCTCAGCCCTCAGTCTGTGCTGCACCATGGGGGAATTCTTAACCAGGGGCAGGATCTTATATTTATATTTGTTGAACTTAATTATGTTCCTCTCTTCCCAACTCTCAAGCCTGTCCAGGATGGCAGCATGCTGGATGGCAGCACAGCGCTCTGGGGTATTGGCCACTTCTCACCGTTTGGTACTCCATGTCCCTCCATTGATCAGTAAGTTTGAAAAGATGCAGTGCCGAGCTCTGAGACACAATGCCAGCTGCAGCCCCCTAACTAGACCCTATGGCACTGATCACAACTCTTCAAGCTCTGCCATCCTGCTGGTTCTCAATCCACCTCTCCATTCACTCACCCGGCCTGCATTTCCTGAGCTTAACTCTGCAGATGATACAGGACACATATCAAAAGCTATGATGAAGTCAAAGCAGACATGTTTCAATCAAGACTGAGAAGAGCTTTTGACAGTAGCTGTATTAAGAGATGTGCCTTAAGTCAAACACTAGCTAGTTCACAACTTGCTTTGATGCCTGCTCATGTTATTCAGAAAAGTTCATCCAATCACAAAGTATTTCCTTGGCTTTGTAATCTATTAATTTTATTGGCTATGCTGGGGTTAGCCTTTCATATACCATTAGAGAGAACCTTGCCCACCATCTTTCAAGTCAGTAAAGAATTTGAGCTAGGGAAAGAAAGAACAGCAAGTTTCCCTTCCTGAAATTTGTCCCAAACTTTATTGAAACTGATTTTTTTATTATTACACTTGCTATTTCACGTGCTTTGCAAGTTAAAAAATGAAGGTACTATGTTTTATGTTTCTTGGTAGTATTTTATCCCTAACATCTACAAGCAAATAATGGCAAATATTATTTCATTTAACAATTAAATTATATATGTTTGTAAAACATCTTGCAAGGAGAGGAGGAAATTGAATAATTTCTAAGTTTAGCTGTGCCCAGCTGTCAGATACAGACTCAAGAAAAACACCTAAGGGGTCTTAAACACCTATACATACTCTCCTTATTAGGTTATTCAAGAACTCCTTTACCTATTGTAATGAAAATTAGAGAAATTATCTCTAATGCCAGTACTGGAGGTCATCTCTTCCCGACTCGTATCGTAGGTGTATACTACCACTTGTCACCAAATTATATCTTGTCCGTGTTATATTATCCTTGGATTAATCTACTGAGCTTTCCTTTCATGATTAAATAAACTCTTGTCACGTGAGGTTACATTGCCAGTGTGGTTGTTCAATGCTTCAGTTTTCAAAAATGCATTACAGTAGATTTTATTATACAGTATAGCTTGCTCAGTGAGTTATTTCCATAACAGAACAAACTATTTCAATAGTCCTTTTGAATGAAATAATTTCAATTTACAACCACTCTGGGAGATTGAAAGACTTCAGGAATAGTGTTCATATTATTTTATTCTAGATACTCAGAAAACAACATTGCCTATAGCCTCTGTCACCACCATAAATCATATACAATTGCAAGGTAAAATTATTACATCCCTCTGTAGTTCTTTTTTAATTTAAAAATGTCTTCCTAGTTGGTTGTTTTTTGGGTTTTTTCTACAATTCATGCTAAAATTTAGACCATAAATGTTCTTTTTTCCCTACTGAACAAGTCTGTAAAAACAAGTCTTTAATTCATACTCCCAATTTTGCCTCCAAATGGGTTCTGTGGTTCACTTCCTCACGTTTATATAGTCACTGCAGCAGTAGAAAATGGCAGTATGTTAAAATAATTTAAAGTACAAAAAAAATGCAAATAGAAATCCCTAAAAAGAACAAAAGACTCTTCTATTAATAAATGAACAGACAAAAGAAGGCTCACATGCACTAATACAGATAAATTATTCTCAAGTACAGGCACTAAACACAAATAATCACTTGGGGTTTTTTGTTGTTGAGTTGGGTTTTTTTAAATTAGAAGATATCATAACCAAACACTTTATACACTTTAAAATGCTTTGTCTCTATTTAAATGTTACTTTACACAGAGATATTTGTAAAGACCAATTTTCTTTGAAAAGCTAAACAGTGCTTGTAAGGTAAAGATATGAGGTTTGATGCTTTCAGATCACATTTCTACAAGTTAATTTAGTCATCTCGTATTTGTATGCAATTTTTGTCTAAGAGGCTAGATTATTCTTCCTGGGGATTTCTACTCCTCCTTCTTACTCTTCCTCCTTCTCCTTTTTTCATAATCAAATACAACCCCGAGAAATAAAGTTGTCTGTGGGACAGAAAGAGGACATATAAAACCAAGAGTAAGGGAACATTTAATAAGGCATTATGAAATGAATAACAGAAGAAACAAAACAAAAAAGTAGTAGACAGAACCATGTGGAGTTACACAAAAGAAAATTTAAAGCAAGAAAGGCTGTAGACTCTTATTTGCATCAGAAAATTTACTTGTCGATATTCTAACTGCAAATGTACACTAAGACGTAGGCACCGGGATTTAATCCAACTTAACCCGATACACATGCATGTTACCACCCTTACTATTATCAATAGCAATTCTAGTATTTTACTGATTCTGCAAGATCTTTCTCTTCTCACCAGCTGTTCCACTTCATTTTCCTGCCAACTCTTTTGCACCATACATGTAGTCAAATCAGGCAATGAGATCCATATCTGGTGATGGGCCAAATCCATATCACTGAAGTGTCTTTCAAACTTTTTTCTTGATAAGGGAGGAGGTGACCTTAATTTATTATCAAGGGCAGAAGCAAAATATAAAGCAATTACAAATTCTGTCATGCCAAATTCTATCTTCTAACAACTTTTGAAACATTAATCACACCTAGAACCCAAAAAAACCCAGTCAACACTAACAAGGCTCCATTGCAAGGAAGTCTGGGGAAAAGTGCTTTTTTCCATTAGAAAAACTTTGTTATATTTCCTTGGGCACTGGAAAGGTTACAGTGAACATTGCAAAGACAGTATCTTTTCCTGAACAGTACAAGTTGTATAGACTTGCTGTCTGGAACTGTTATTTCTACACCCCTAGCACTTTATTTATTAAAAAAAACTAATTCAGATTACCCCCTATTAGAGAAGTATCCATTTATAACACTTGGCTTTCCAAAACTTCCATTCTGCCAGCATTTTCCCAGCAGAAGGTTAACCAACTGTCTTGAATGAAAATTTCATTGCTATAAATAACTGCAATTGTGGGCCCTAGCTCTTATTACACAAAAATCAATATAATTATATCATGATTTTAAATCATTTCCATCTTGAAATAGTTCTTCCACCTTGCCCCCTCTTATTTTGTAGCAGGCTGATACACAATTTTCAGTGACTCATTTTCTGTATATTGAAGTACATACATATACTCAGCCAAAGAAACCCATATTATCACAGGCTGTTTCTAGTCAACAGTATAAAAAGAATAAAGAGAGTATGATCACTTTTACAATCCAAATTATCTGCAGCATATTCAGAAATACCACGCTTTATAAACTCAGACGATGAGTGTGACCTGTCAAAGGAAGGTCATCTGATTCACATTCCAGTAAAGGTTGAAAATTAGTCAGAATCAAAGAAAATATAATTCTTCTCCACTTGCACCCTGTTCTGACCCTCAAACTTGACTTTTTTTAAGAGTTTTTAGTTCACAATTTTACACACACAAGGGCTTGGTTTGCAAGAAAGGACAACAATGGGATACAAAGAATTCCCTTGAGGCTGGAATAGACAGTTAATAAAACTCTTGTTTTGAAACAAGCTTTGGCAAGGCTCAATATGCCTTTGACATTCTTCAGGAAAATGACTCGAATCTAAACAAAAAAAAGCTGTTTCAGAAAAAAAAATCTTTGAAGTGCTCAGAAGAGCCATCTTCTTATACAACACCCAGAAATGCCAAAAGATGCCACTTCCCTGATGACCTGACAGTGAAAAACAGGCAAGAGAACATAGAACAGATAAGGAACCAACTAGTGATTTGGACAGGTACAAAAATATGAGGCAGGGGAAGGGTCAAGAGAAAGCCTAGACTAGAAGTAAGATGTAGGACATCTTGAGCAACAGGATGAGACCAAGGAAAGAACAACCTCAAAATTAATAGGTGTGGCTAATGCACACTAAAACCAAAAGCATTAAAAGAAGAGCAGGACAAAGACAGCCCAAGTTATTAAGACCAGATTTGAAGAGAAATTTCAGGATCACAGATGGAATAAGAAGAAAGGAAGAGCTGTAAATGAGATTAAGGAACAAACAGGCATTCCATATCTTTTAGAGCACTGTCTACTTCACAGCCCCTCTTTCACTCCAAAAGTGATGCTTAGAAACAGTGCTGTTCCTTGTAAATGAATGTCTGAGACTATTACAAGAATAAGTTTCACCATCTCTTCTGATTGTGGTTCACATGCAGGCTGATCACAACACTTCTTTGGAACATGTATCAATGAACAAGGAAACATTCCTATCACAGTTATTTCGTTTGTTAACAGATATTAGGAATAAATGCATACTTAAGAGAAACAGAACAGCAAATGCAGTCTGGTTTCTATAATTAAACCAATCTGCTACATCTGATAGTCTTATCATCTTTACCATAAACAAAAGCTTCTAGTTTTACAAAAATTTGTAGAATTTCTGCTTCTATTTTGTTTCTTTCTCTAATGTAAGCTGCTGAGAGATGGAACAAAAACATTACAATTAAAACAAATACAGCTCCTCCAAATCAATCAACATGTTTAGTATTATCATAGAAGTGACATCTATTAATGACATTATTAGAAAAGAACCAATATTTTACCAATAAGCAAAAGAATGTCTCTGCTCTAAAAAGTTTACAGTCTAATTCAGGTGATTTAACAGTGGTCAGAATTTAGCAGACTCAAAAGTGTAAAAAGGACACCAAAAGAAAAAAAATCAAATCAATCAACAGTAATATGCAGCAATCATGAAAATGAAAAAGTTCTAAAAAAAATTCCAAGTAAGGAATGGCACAAAATAAATAAAAAGCAGTAAAAGTAGAAGAAAGTGAACAAGAACGTCATGGCAATAACACAGTGAACTTTGAAAATGAATACTGGAATAAGAAATGTACTATCTGAGTACAAGAGTCAGAGTAATTCAGTTTTGGTTAGGGGATTTCAGTGGCAGAAATGTTAGAGATAATGTGGCAAAAACACAGATGACCAAGAGGAGGCCTAGTCAGACAGAACAGTTTTAAGGACATTATAAACGGAAATTATTAAACTAGAGAAACTGTGAATCAGATGAATAGACATTCTTATCTAGGTCTCACGCTTACAAATTCAAGTAGTGGACATGACAACAGCAAGACAAGAAAAATTGCTCCACATTTAAACTTACTGATTTGTGATTCCATAACCAAAACATACTTCAACACAATTCAGCAGAATTACCACCAATATAAAGCAGAAGCAAAAGATTAAGGATCCAGTGTTAGAGAAGGATATTGGTCAGAAAACCTTTTAAATCCAGAAATCTGGAACTTCATAAATAAATGACTGCCCTCAAGATGTGAAAATTTAAAGAATGGGGAAAAGTTTACCACATGGATTTTGATGGGAACAAAATTTAACCTTATTAGTCTGTGAATCTTACTCTATTCAATTCTAAATCATAAAGCATACAAATTTCTCTGAAATACTGAAACCTTTCAGATTTTTTAAATTACTTATCAGTAATTAAACAGTACTACCACTGATACTTAAAGTCACACAGTTCTAAGATATCAGAATGTTAAAATGAAGACGTTATTCTACATTTATATTCAAATCATGGAGTCACATTATACGTCCACACATCAATCATAGTTTTGGTTTTATTTTAGGTAAAACTTAGGAGGGAAAAGGGCACAGATATGAAAGCATATATAATGAACACAGACTACCTATAACAGGAAAATACATTTATCAAGAAAATGTAATTAATACTTAAAATCCGGTACTTCTTATTTTTAGTTCAGATAAAAAAAAAAAAGACAGCTTGGCTTGTCTGATTAGGAAA
>WBMY01012324.1:1055078-1080264 GCA_013397315.1 Donacobius atricapilla
ATAAATTTCTGTAATGTTAGGAACAGTTGAACAGTTTAGGAAGAAGCACTGAGCAGATGGAGAACCAGCTTCCACTGATGTCCTGTGACTTCGGTGCAAATCTTTATTGCAGAAGTTTTTTTCTTCCTGCTTGTTTAGGAGAAGAAAAGGAATACAGGAGTAGTCATTTTTGTTGACTTCAGATACCTTCAGATACAGGTACATAAGCCAGAAGTATCTATTAGGTCTAGTAACAAGTCCAAATTTGCAGACTGCCCTGCTGCTAATAAAACATGTGCAAGTGGAAATGAGACCATTTGGATATAAAGCCTCTACAGATGGGAAATGTTATCTACCAGAGGACCATCAAAAAGGAAATGAAAGTTCTGATGTGCTGAAATGGGGCTAGAATGAGAAGCAGGATAGGAAAGCATGCCATGGAAACTCAGGGAACATTTAGGGAATGAGGTAGTAGAAAAACAGAGAACACGAAGAAACATGCAAATAAAACACATGCCCATTCCTATTTATGTCAGGAGTGCATAAACTACCAATATTTAAGTGACCTGTTACCAATCCTTAGTGCAACAGTGCAATCACCCTTCAAGATCAGTAACCTGGCACCTTTATCTTAGAGCTGCTGATGAGTGGTAAAAAGTAACCAATACAGTTATGTTCTACACACAGAGCTCAGGTCACTCGGGGAACAGCAAGAACATGGAAGTTTCGCATCAGTTGAACTTCTTGGACAATTTCTGGTCAGGAAGTAGTTGAGTTGTCAAGAAAGTACCACTGAAAAATGGGACCCTGATATATACAGCAATCCAAATCACTTATGAGTTAGGCACTTCTGTAAAGAAAACTGATTTTCAGCTATTCTCTATAATTTGAAAACTCAAAGAATTCTTTTTTAGTACTTGAACTATGCCCTGTTATTGCCATTCTTTTTGCTTGAGCAGAATTACCATTAAAAAAAAGAAAACCGATTTACTCTTCACTCAACTTTTTTTTCAAAAAAACTTGGAAAAGTATCTACTTAAAAGTTGAAGCAAAACCTACATTTAAGGCAAGCCTTGATCCACAAGTTTATCTGTTAAGATTTTCCAAGATGGCCAAAGGCCTTTTGTGTACTTCTAATTCCCAAGCATGTACTGACCATGCAAATGCCAAAAATGCAGCAATGTATTGCAATAGACACATCAAAATTAAACAGAGACCCAAAAGAAAGAGGTTTAAAAAAACCAGATCAGGTGTTTAGGGAAGGAAATGTAACTGTTACCTCATAATTCTTATACTTATTGTTCTTTACTATTATGCTCCAGTGACTGTTCCTTTGATTTTTATTCTATATTTTTATTGTATTCAGCTGCTAGGTACCTGCAGAAATTATATGTATTGTTATTATAAAATATATGTATTCTTACAATATCAAAACCATTCTCCCGGTTTTATTTGAACTGCACAGCATTTCTCCATCTAACCTCTAATACACCAGAATTATTCAACCATGGACTAAAAAACCAAATGGGAAAAATTAATGTCCAAAATCATATTTTTTCATCTTGATAATCATCATCTTGCAATCTGAGTATCGTTATTGAGGCACGTATGTTGGTGATTTTTGGCTGGTGTACTGCTAATGCCTACCACATTTAAAGAAAAGAAATCAAATGCCTGGATACATTTTGATCAGCTCTATAATGACATTTTAAAAAAATATTTTTATAGAATCTACTCACAGCCAAAAATCTGATGAACATGTCTACTGTAGGTCACTTAACCCTTATCTGTCAAAAAATGAGGTCAGCTCTTCAAACATGGCAAGATTCTGCTTGCAAAGTAAGATTATCCTATCACTTCCACTTCTCTTGCTCTTTATGCTTCAACAGCATTTTTGTAGATTGATTCAAGACCCTTTCCCTGAAGGCTTCACAATGGACTTGTATTTTGTATCAGCTTGACAAAAGCAACACAGAGAAGTTTTCTATATTCAAGACAATTAAAAATAAATAAATTATAAAATGCTAAAAAAAAGACGCATACTTAAAAACTTAAGCTGAACCCAGGACACCTATTTTACACAGAAATATAATAAGCCAAAACGAAGAAGCTCTATCAGGCCAGTGACATCAGCTGTTATCAAAGCCACCTGGCAGTTCTTAAGACTATTTTCAGCTGCCTTTTAAACTATTCAGTATGAAATTTTCATGGTCTATTGTCTGCTTCAGGTGGCTTTCTCTTATCCTCCCTTCACCACTGCCTTGCAAAGGGAACCCAGAGAATGACTTGAACATTTTTCTGTGTGAAAGCCCTTGAGAAACTGTAACCACTTTCCTGCCCCGAATCAGTAACTGGAAGTCAGACTACACAATGATTATGTATGAAAAAGGTATGCTCTGTGCATTTGGTGAAAAATCTGACCTGACGTAACCAAGCTACAAGCTTCTGGAAATCAGAGTTTGCACCTAATTTTTACAAGATCTCCTGAAGTTTAACAACCAATCGCCACATCTACCTCCTCAGTGGTCTTCTGCACGTCATCTCAACATGCAAGGCAACTGAATTCAGTTTCCTCTTACTTTCTGTTTTGAGTGAGAGTCAGATTTTCCACTGTACGAGAAGTCTGTGTTTAACAGGCTTTCAGTAGAACATAAAGTGTAGCCTTGCATATTTGTGCAGCCTCACCTATGGTGATATCCCTAACACAGTTGAAAACAAAGGTCTGTCACTTTATATTGTTGGGTAACTTGAGCAGGATTTAGGGTATACTGACAGAGAATGTGGAGAGAAGATGGAAAAAACAGTTTGTAATGGAGACCAGAATTGGAAGCTTGAAAGAATAAACTGGTATTGACTAGGCAAGGAAAGAAACTAAGAAGAACGTAACAGGATATGGTAGTGAATTAAATCAAATGAGCAATGCCAAGGAGAACAACTGAGACTTAGGGATCACCAGGACTGGAAAGAATGAGGGGCAGATATTCTGCCACTGACAGAATTTGAAAGAATTAGATTTTAATAAATACATATGGAAGGAAGCTGGCTCACAACAAAAGACCAAAAAAAGATCCACCAACAGGAATCAGAAACACAGACAAGAAAAAACAACAGAAGGAAGGAAGAGTGAGAAGAATTAGTAGGCAGGCAAGGGCTGACAGTAGAGAAACAACATGCAGTTAAGAGATGGTCTGGAACAAGTCAGGCCTAAATATTAGATTGAAAAGACAGAATCAGTGCTGCTCTAGAGACTGGCATGAGGCAGAGAAAGCTGGAACTCTAACTGAAAACCTAAAAACCTAAAAAAGTGTTTGTCTTCAGAAGCTATTGAAAGACGTAACATAAAATACCCTAAAGACTTTACATTCTCTGCAAGTATCTGCAAACTCCTTTCTCCTCCTCAGACTTCCACTTTCCACCTTCCTCTGCTAATGATAAAAATATAGTGTAATAATGCATAACTTTATTCCTTTCTCAATTCAAGCAACAGTAATATTTATGTATTAGAGCTAAAAGCTCTAATCTTAATTATAAACACGACACCCATACCACATAATATCTCATTTTTCTATTTTTAGGTTGATTTTGAGTAAAAAATTATACATAGATGCAATTTTACGTGATATTAAATAAATAAGTATCAAGGAATTTTAATTCCTTGAACATCTGCAATTCCTTCATTTACTTTGTCAATTAGTATTAGTTCTGTCTTTATTGCATTATCCCAAATGATTTTTTCTATGCTATCTCATTCAATTAACAGCATATTTCCTAGGATAAACCAAGTTTTGGCTTGAAGGATGACACTCTCTTTAAGACCCTGCATTCAATATTACAGGACCTAACCACTACATAGGAGATCAGATTTTTAATCTGAGCTTTTGCCAAAGAATTCTTAACTGGCTGTATTAATTACATAGTTGTGCGTTAATAGTAAATCACAAGATTTAAAGACATTTTTAAGGTTTTGTATTAATGAAAAATTGGAAATTGAACTCCATTCCCTCTCCTGTACTCCCTAACTGCTTGTTGCAATTAAACTGGATTCATTTTGCATCTTCAGAATGCTGAACAGCAATATACTAACAACAGCAATTATCAAATAAAGCAGATGTGTGAGCTTCTTCTCAGATCACTACAAATAAATATGACTGTATTCTCAGTTTTCACACAGCAGCCAAAGAAACAAAGAACACTGCTGACACAAACTGCTTTTTTATGTGACTCTAAGAAATCCACGTTATTGTTTAGAAGGTACTTTTTTCTTCCTCCAAAAGAAAGTACTTTATTCCGCTGCAATTTCTTCTCAATTTATTTCACTGTAGAGAACACAAACAATATATACTAAAATAAAGCACTCTCTAAATAAAAGATTTAGAATTAATAAATAGGATGAATATATGAATACTACCTTCCAATATTATCATTCGAGGCATTAAGAAAATCTAAAGAGTAAAATAAATGGGGAGGTAACAAATGTGTTGAAGTATAACTCATGAAAAATACAAATTAGCAGAGCTAAATACTATTTTGTTATATCCTCAGTTCAAAAATACTACTCTTCAGAACATTTTAAAGACATTCTGAAGGCTAACTACAGACTTATTGAAGTTAATAAAAAGCTGAAGCATGGAGACATGGCACTCAGGACAGGTCTCTTGATTTTAAAAGTTTTGAATTACTATACCTACTTTGCCCCCCAGACTCTGTTAAATATGCATTTCTGAGGTCCATACTATGTGCCTTGATTCCAGCATTGTTTGCCATGCAACACAAGATTCAGAGAAGTCAATACACATTTCATGATACTGTGATTAAGACCTGACAGCTTAGGCCCAACTTTGCAATGTTCATGTGAAACAGAACTTCAGAAATTGATTCTTGTACAAAGAAAGTAAACTCTATTCTTTGTTTCTTTACTGTAGCTAAGTTTTAACTTCCCCTACCAAGCTGTGACTGAAAAATCCAATTATTTAGGTTTGAGAGATTATAGAATTTCCAAGGTACTACAAAAACTGCCATAATACATTGTATATTTTTACTGAATGGTATTCCAACACAATGGCACATCAAGACTTTCTAAAATACTTTTAGATAGCTGTTTTTAGTGAAACAATCCTATACTATTAATGTATGGCTGAAAAACCACAGGATGTACTACAGACTGTCCCTCCACCTCCTCCTTTATCTCCTCCAAACAGAGGAAAACAACTGGTCGTTATTTTCAAGGAGAGTAACACTTGCTATTCATGCATACATCTCTACAGTGCTGATCTCAAATCTCTGTTGAAACAAACAAGAGCAAGCAGATGCCTGACTGTTGTGTTTAGTCATACCAGCAACCTTTTCTGTTTCCTGAAAAGCAACCCACTAATCAAGACTAGCAAGAATAAGCTCAAGGTTACTGGATGCTGCACACACTCAGACCCATCTTTTCACAAGAAGGCTATAAATGCACTAGCCAGCAGCCCTCCCTTACTCCCCATCTGTCACAGCTCAGTGCAGCCTGGATGCTAGGAGGCTGCACCCATGGAGACTTTCAACACTCTTAAATACATAAATGGCAGACTAACCGAGGCAGATAGGAACGATATTCTAGGGTGGAGTTTCATCATCGATGACAACAGCCAGAAAAGTAGTCACATCTCAAAATGCAAAACTAAAGAACCCTACAGATCAGAAAATGCTTACCTGCTGAGCTAAGCAAAACACTGAAGTCTGTTCCTCTCTGTGACTCCCCAACTTCACTCTGTCCCTCTTTTTCAGTATCCTCATAGCGGCTCCAGTTAGAATATACCTTTCTTCTTGAATAGCCTTTCACTTCTTCCTTCTCTTCTTCAGGTTGTGATTCAGTATCATCATCCTCCTCTACCTGTGACATTTAAACGGAAAGTTAAGCCATTGCAACTTAATAGCATTTTGTTCTGTATTTAAATGATCATTCATACAAACAATCCCAACCACAGAAATAAAACCCAGAAAAACAAACCCATCTGGATACTTACATACATTTTAGGTGGTACAATCTGTGAACTGCATGCAGATCATCAAGAGTGTAACTAAAAGCACCACGTAAAGCTTCAGCTCCTACCGGGGGTCAAGCAGTGACACTGATACAAGTTCTACTACTTTCCCTCCTATTCTGAAAATTCATAATGAATAGCTTTCCTCCGAAAACTGAGAGCAATGAATAGGGAGTGGAACTAAGAATTGAAACCAAATGTCTCTGTCAAAGTGTCGCAGTGATACAGATGACAACTAGAAAAAATGATGTTTATAGAGTCAAATAGGAATAGGAAAAGATACATTCTGTGGAAAAACATGTTGAAAATGGTGATTTATATAAGAATTTCCATTATAAACAACTATAGAGTCTTAAATCAAGTAAAATGGAATAATTAATCAAATTTCATTTCCTTCATGAAAGCCATTTTATGGAAATAGACATGAAAAAATTAAATACACTGCTAGCAGTCAATCTGCTAATCTTAACCTCTTAAAAAGTCCTAGGACCAAAAGGAGAATTCATTGTGGTGTCAACTTTAGATACAAGCAAAATAGGCATTTGCCACAAGTACACAAGAGCGGTGGAAAACTCTCCTGTCTTGAATTCTCTATATATGCAGCTCTCCCAGAGCTTGGGGTTTAGCTGAAATGACTGTTGCTTCACAAAAAGGAAGATTTGCTTCCTGGAGGGAGGAGCACTCAACAGGCAAGAGATTTAATCTGTCACAATTACACAAACGCACTCCCAGGTGTCAAACAGATGACAAAAAGGAAAATATTCTGTGCATTCTCACTGAATCTGTGCAATTTTTAGATAAATTCTCTTTTCTTTGTACTCATCAGTTAAATACACTAAAATGGTTGTTGTAGGTAAACAGTTGGTTATGTGAACCAGTGGATGAAGTGACAACTACATTACTGGAAACTGAGGCAGAACTATAATTTCCAAACAACAAAGGCCAAATCCACTTACATCAAAACAACAAAAAAACCTCCTTATTTCTTCTCTGTTCTTCTATGAAATTAATGACTTGCATTCATTTGAATCCAGCAAACCTGGTGAAATTCAGCGCCCAAAATAACTTGGAACTGATACGATTGACAAGTCAAAGCAAGAACAGTACTACTGAGATAGATGAGTTTTGTACTTTTTTTAAAGAAAAGATCAGAATCATCTTAAGTAACTATGACATTATAGATAATTACTTATAGATCTGTTTGAGGAGTTCACTCCTTTCAGCTGTAAACATAAAAACCCCAGAAGTACCACTTCCATAGTTCAACAAGCTTCCAGTAAACTAGTATGGATACAGAAGTTTTCTCTTAAACCAGACTAAACTCTTTTTCATATTCTGTTATTAATTATGCTATACAGTGCACCTCTAGGAAATTTCACTTCTTAGAAGTGAAATAGTTAACTTCCAGAAATGAACCACAAATTCTCTGGAGTGTTAACAGCAGCTGTGCAACCTGGTTCCCTGAGTACTACCCTGAGGCTTACAGTTAAAACAAGTAAACTCTAAATAAAAATCTGCTTCCATTTCCAACAAATATTTAATGGAAAACCTTACATGATGCACCACCAAGCTACAAAACAAAACTGCAAATAATCACAATAATTTAAAGATGTGCTAAAATTTTCAAATACATTTAAAAACTAATCAGTGAAACTTCAGAAAATAGTTTGCCCATCTCACAAGACAGCTACCAATTAACAACCCCAGAAACATACACCTTAATATCCTTTCTCTTAGCTGCCTCTTCAGCTACACCATATGCTACTAACACTGCCATCCCACCTTACTGAAAAATGAGTCTTAATTAGTAAAGAGCAAACATCTGTCCTGTGTGTAATGAAATAAAGTAACTACCCTCTTGCCATGTCGTCAAATAACAAAAGACAAAAGCTGAAACAAGTTCTAGAAGCCAACTCAGATAAAACCTTTAAAACAGTATTACATAAGGAGAAAAACTTGGTTCTTTAAATCGTATTAAACTATCTACATGTTTTTGCTCAGTGTTCTAACATATCATGATACCAGAGGTACAGCATCTATCTGCTGTGCCTCAGTTCCAGACAGTAATGCATCACCATTTGTACATTTCATTGGAATTTTCAAAGTGGGGAAAGTATGCAAAAACCCAGTTGAACAAAATCAGGAAACCTTCCAACTATTTTGCCTATCAGAAGAACAAAAGAAATGTGCACAACATTCTGCCCAAACACTAAAGCACTCAAACAACAGTGAAAGGGCCAAGCTCCCCTGCAGAAGAACTTGCACAATTTGTGGTCTTCTGCCAGGCAATGCATTTTTATCATTTATGAGAGCCTGCACTTTTCTTCTAAAGGAAAGCAAAGTGCATAGCACAAATGATCACAATCTGCAGTGTAACAGAGCAAAAAATACTTTAGTACACTAATATTACATGTAGGGTTGGAGATAGTATGGTACTGAGAAAATACAGGAAAGTGGGCTTTTTGTTTGACTTTTCTTACAGATGAGAACACGTTGATGCATGTGGGTCAGGAATGAAGGTGTTTAAATGAAGTAAACATTGTTCTGAACAAGCAATTTCCCCTGGGGTCATCCTTTTGCACTTCCCTAGAACCCAGAGTGGTTTGGATCAAACCCAGGCTGAAGTACACAATGGAGAATGTGCAATAGTGACCTCTTGCATCCTGCTCCAATTACTCAACCACTCTTCACTGTAAGTGCAATCAGCCCTAGGCACTCAACAAGAATTGTTGAGCTCACAGCCCTTTAACAAAACAAAACTCAAAGTTCATTAAAAGTCAGGACTTCCACTAAGACTTTCTAAAACTGTACTTATTACCCTCAGGAAGCCACAGGAGCAAGAGCTTACAGCCTTCTTCCTGTTCAATTCTGGTAACACTGTAGGAAAAATTTAAAACTCTTCATCTTTGTCAGTACTTTGAATATCCTACAGAAACAGAAACATCAAATGTTCAGCTTACCTTTCTTTGGGCCAACTGCTGTTCCCTATCATGCAGGTATCCATGCATTACTAGATTTCTGTTCTTATTTATTTAGCATCATTCCTCCCAATTCTCTTCCCAATATGTCACTTTACAGAACGTAAACACAATTTGAACTTTTTGTTAATCTCTTAGAAATAACATCGTTTTTCGTCTTCTTCACTTCCTTCCCAAATTATCTTTAGAAACTCTTCAAAATTATATTGATCAAGTGCTATTTTCCCCTTTGTTACTTATTCTCTGTATTATTCTTTTGAAAATTACACCTACAACATATTCACATATCCTTAATCTTTTCCATTCTTTTTTAGGGACACTCACCTACAATACCCCAGACATCATATATATCCACTCAGAGTCACGATAAACAGTCACTACCTTATGGGGACACCTGCATTTTTATGGACACTCATAACCACTGTCAACTCCTTACATTTGCTGCTCTCACAACAAGCAACAGCATACACCAGTTGCTTGCATAAACTTCTGTCTTGATACCCTCTTCCCTCTGTGGAAACTGCTGTAGAGCTGTGGTCAACTGCAAAGACATTCAAGCCTATCTAGATGACTCAATCCCATTTTCTCTTCTCATCAGGGTAAAAGGCTAGCAAGACAAAATGAAAATATTCTCTTGGTTGAATTTGATCCAGACTATCAGCTGGATCATGAATGAGCACATACCTTTTTTACTCATTTATATTTAAAATATTAAGGTGTATGTGCAGAGACAATTTATCTGCCGCTCCTCATCCTGACTCTGACAGCATCTGTTAAGGCCAGGTTTTCACAGAAGGAACTTATAAGTCAAATGGTCAAAAAACATACAGAATTAAGCAAAAAAGCTGTTCGTTATCTCTACACCTTAAATTATTTCACAGGAGTCTGTATATAGAGGCTTGCATGCATGCAAATTAGTAAGGCAGCTTGGTTGATATTGACTTCTTAGTGGTTCCTCTGGGCAGACATAAGTGGAAATGTTGCTTTTTAAGTGTTAGAGACACTCTTTAATGACTTAAATTGCTCTTGGAAAGACATACTTGCAATTAATTTCATGGTTCAAAGTTATTGATGGTGTAACCAAACAGGAGCAATGGGATTACACCAGGAATTATCTTAATACATTACAGATACAACACAATCTCAGAAAGATTTCCTTTTTCAGCAACAGTGCTCATTAAATGCACTTTATTTACATTTAAATCAAAAAAGGTACAGGAAAATCCCCTGACAGCTTAATTTATGTATTACTATGATTGACAGGCTAATACCTCATGATAGTTATATATAGCATAAAAATCTTCAAAAGTTTTATTTTACACATTTAATTAATTACAACCCCTATATATCTGTCCCTCTTCTTGTAAATAATTACTTGACAAAGGAATACATCATCTGTTTTTTTGTGGTGGAATGGACTTTCTAAATAATGAATTGGTATGGTTTATTAAAGAAAAACAGACTATGTTCAGAACTATGGCAAATGGAAGCAGAATTTGATGTTCAGCTGCATCCACCTCCTAAAATATTTTTGGCACTCTAATTTAAAGTTTTAACATGAACAAGCACCAGGACTACAAGGTGTACTGTATCTTTCTCACAAATCGTTATTAATATTTCCACAAGCTATAGCCATATTCTGTACAAATCTTATGTCTCACTGAATTGGAATGAGAACTTCTATTAGGGGGCTAAATATCCCTCTTTTGTTCACTGAGACAGGGAAAAGGAAAAATAAAAAAAAAATTTAAAAAAGCAGCCCCACAGACAAACAGCTTGGCTATTTTGCAACTACTGGTTTAAATGGCAGACCACCTTCTCTTTCAAAGACCTAGCAAAGAATCCATAAATCCTGATGCTCACTCTTCACTGCCCTCTCAGAAATACCTCCATGACCTGCTAGTACATCATTAGCTGCATGGTCCTTCAAATGAGAGCCTTACAGGGGCAAAATGAACCAATCTGCTCAAGTTTTGCACTGCAGCTTTCAGAGACTCAGGTTGAAAACTGTTGACTTGTTGATAAATTAAACTTAATAGCCATGCACTGTAGGTTAGCAAGACTTTATTCTTGGTAAAGCCTGCCAAGTAATTATTTATTTCAGAAAGTGCATATTTGAAGGTGCTGCTCATTAAATACAGATTTTCCAAACTACAAAGCCACTAGCTAAAATTTCACTCTACTCATTTAGATTAAAACTCCAAGCTGAAGGATACTTGATGGGGTATGTTGTGAAAATAGTATCATTATAAATTCAATACTCATTGTGCACTAACTGAAAAATTTGGTAGAATATCAACAAGTTGCATTAACTGCAGAAATAGCCCTTTGCCTCTCTTCCCCAAGGCTATCCCATGCTGAGAACAAAGACTCCGTAGGAAGTTTGTCCAGCTGCTGTCTATAGATAACAAGACTTTTGATTTTCTAAACTTGCCAAGCTAATATATTTCCACCAACAGAAAATCAACTGCATTTTTTTCTTTAATTCAGTGGAAATGATTTTGTGAAAGTTACTGGCACCTATGTAAACTCATCAAGCAATTTATACAAAATTGTCACATGGACCCGCACGAAACCTGGCAGGTCTTCTACCTTCAGTAGAGTAACTTTGAAAGCTGATTTTTTGCCTTACAAAAATCGTTCAAAAATATGAGTGCAAACATAAAATAGGAGCCTCTGTCTTGAGAGAAATAACAGGTTTCAAGAAAATGTTACAAAGTAAGTATATTGCCACAAAAGTTACAGCATTTTCAGTAAGATTAGTGATTGTTCCTATGTATAGGCTGTACTTGGCAAAACCCAGAAGGTTTATATATTGCATACATATGGATCCACATATGTGAATGTTGCACGTCTTATTCCAAAACCAAGTTACACTTAGTATTCTGGATCGGTTAAGGAAATCTTCTGGAGAAAGATAATTGTTTTTACCAAATATGCTGTTCCTAAAAAGAGGTTTCTTAAACTGCCTTAGAGACTGGCAATACCCTGAAACTGTTTCAATTCTTGTGTGTTAATGTCACAGTATTATAGAGTAATCCAAACTGAAGAGATTGCAAGAGGTCATCTTGTCCAACTGCCTACTCAAAAGAAGGTCAAAACTGAAATCAGACCATGTAGGTTGGGGCTTTGTCTACTCAGGACTCGAAAACCTCCAACAATCTACCTAATCCTTAGTATTTCATTTTGCTGTTTTATTCCAGCACTTCTAAAATTGCAAAAGCAGCTGTATTAACAGCTTTAACAATAACTTGTAAAGAACACGCATGAGGAGTTCTGTAACATCTTCAAGAAAGCAAAATTAATTGAGGGGAAATTTTCATCTCAACACTTAAATAAGAGATGTTTTAAAGGATATTGCTATTTTTCTAGTCTTCATAAGTCAATGGGTAAGACAGCCTCTCCCAATAAACATATCTGTTATAAACTTCTACATTATTGAAAAGCTTGTACTTCTGCAACCATATCAATGAAGTATAAGCACAACAAATTTTGTAAAAAGTTCAGTCATAAGCATCCATCTGCAGAACAGAGAAAAATTTGATTCTAACTCAGTTTATGAAGTGACCTTGGAATGAAGTCTGCTCAAAAGAGCAAGGTTTAGAGAAGACCTCAGTTATATTGACAAGTCTAATGTTTGTTTAACAACACCTACATGCACACAGCTTTAAAACAAAGCCAACAAAAATCCAGCAACTGTACCAAGATCAAAAACAAGAAGTCTCAGGGTTTCTCAGGCAAGGAGAAGTATGCAACAAAGTTTCTCAACAGATCTATTTTTTGCCACAATGAAAACAGAAAGAAAATAAACAAACAATCCCCACAAAAAACCTCTCAGAAAATTTCTGCACAGCTATATTACACATGAAAGGAAACCTCCCAAGTTTACATTTTAATAACAACAAAACTATCACCTACCTTTAAATCCAAAGGTATTTGATAAGAGTAACAAGTTAAAAGTTTAGGGCTTTATAAAATGCATCTATGTTGTAAAAAAGAAAGCACATAGGAGTAAGACATTCTTTTTCTCTGTATTTCAAAACATGGAAATAACTTAGTGATATTCACCCACATGGTTCTATTTTCAATCATCACAGTATTAAAGAAGAAAAAATTCTGAAAGACACCAAAGAGAACAGGACTGTTTGAAGTGGTATCCCTAAACTGATGGAAACTCATTCAACAGTTTTCTTCTCTTTTCTACTTTTAACCTTCTGCCAGCTTCGGCTCCTCTGTCAGTTCACAGCTGAATAAGACAAGTATAAATAATGGTTAGATAGGCTGGAAGCATGCCATGAAACATGGGAACTGGAAAGCAGGTCCTTTCTTCATATCTGCCAGCAGTTATCTGGTAGATTGGCTAAGTGTACTTGTAAGCCATATCCTCGGTTTTAATCTCCTGCAGTGTTAAACTCCTTCTTCTAAAGTAAATTTTGTTTTCTCTTTCCATTAAACTTACAGACTCTCCACTACTAGTCCTTCTCACATAATACATGTGGACACAGAGGTGTCCTTTTCAAAGACATATAGTTTTAAATAAATCCTTTGCTACAAATATTGACGTTGATTAATAAATTTTTTAACATAAACTTCAGAACATTTGCCATTTGTGACTGCTTTTAGACCCCTTTTTCAGTTAAGGTCTTAAAGTAGTCATTCAGATGTGCAAGGCATCATTTCAGAGGTTCTATATACAAATACTGGTGTTTAGTTCACAGTGGAAATTCTATCCGGATTTTAAATTAGAACCACAAACATCTGTCACTTTTTCAGATCAACCATCACACAATAATAGCATATTCCAAACAAATAAATGTTCACGTAATGAAAATTAAAGCTGCAAAAGGAAACTAGAAACTCTATAAAAGACCTGTATAAGAAATCCCAGACAGCATTTTGTTTACCTCTCCCCTTTCACTATATCTGCAACATTGTCAGTAGCATAGTAGCTACATTTTTCATCTTTTATTACTAATGCATTGCCATTTCATAAGTATAACTTCACATGCTACCAAAAAAACCTCTGTTACCTCTCTATCAACAAACTAGCAGACCCAGCCATTACGCATTTTGTAAATTGAATTGCATTAAAAAATTTACGGTATGACAAGTTGAAGTACTAAAACTTGAGTTACAAATAGCCTGATTTGACAATATTTTCAGTAAGGGGAGTAAAAACGGGGTAATTTTTAGGACCAATAGAGAGGACACATAGTAAATCAATGAACGGGAAGTTATTAAAAATACACTAAGGATAAAAATCAGTTTGTCTGATGTGCAAACAAAACACACAACTATAACCCAGAATGTAAAATCCTATATCAAGAAACAAACAAGTAGGATATAGATATATTGAATTATACAGAGTATAAAAAGAATCAAGTCATACTAAACAAAATAACCATGTATTAGAGCAATGCTACATCAAAATATGCTATCCTTGACTCACAGAGTTTTAACAGCATTTCTAAGACCACTACTACAATGAATTTATTTTTTTATTCACTGAAAAACCAGAAAAGACCCAGAGAATACTAACTTGCCACTTGACAGACACCAAAACCTTTCTTCCTCCTTGTGTTTAAAATTACATGAGAAATGTATAGGCTGATCCGTTTTCTTAGGTTAGCCAACTCAGTGATAAAAAGAAAGGAGAAATGAGTGAAATAGTAATTCATCAAGGATATGAATTTAAGAGATTATAATCCCTGCCTCACAGTCAAGACAGGATCTCTCTGACAAAGTAACAAAGTGGTGAAAAAAAAAAAGCAGCTACTTATACCCTCCATTATTAACTTGCCTTACACAAGTCAGTGGCACCTTTCCTAGAACAAACTCAGCTGAAAAAGAACTAATCATGAGGAGTTCTCTCAGGCACTGTGCAAGGTGTTGTCCCCATAATGCAGCGAGTTACAGCCAAATGCCTGATTTTTGGTGGGTTCGTCTTTGAAAGTGAGAGACTTGTGTTGAATCCACATGCACTGTAATTTAAAATACAGCTGTATTAGGCACAATGTGTCTCTACAATGCTCCCCCAAAACAAAATAAAACAAAAACACACCACATACCCCATTTTCAAGCTCTTTCAGTAGGATAGCTCAAAGACAGTAAACGCAGTAACATCTCAGAGCATGTTCTCCAACTCCTATACTACAGTCTGAGAATTAACGATGAGTGTGTTTGGGGACTCTGCCTATACATCACAATGAAAAAAAGGTGTAGACATACCACACTGTCTTGACTCAGGTAAGTCAGAGGTAGAATTACTTATAAATGTGTGGCAAGCACTTGGCCTTAAAGCAGTGCATTTTGGACAGAAACAACATTTTTCTCCATGAAAAATAGTTCTGCTTGTCCTGCAATGAACTGAGAATAGATGGGGAGTGCAGCAAAAGAGAGGGGAGTGCCAAAACAAAGCATCTCAAAGAGATGTGTAAATAAATACGATCCATGTTTCTTCAGCTATTGCACAACCACAGCATTTTATCTAGAAACTGGAAATAAATTAAATTCCCTTTTCTGCACAAATGCATTCCAAGTTGCATCTCCCACTTCCCATGAGAATACAGTGGTTTTACATGCTGGAGTAGGAAATCTAGCCTCTCTTCTCAGGCAGGTCTATTCTGCTTTGTAGAGCTCATGGACACTCGCGGTAGCAGAACTCGAGAAGCTGCTGGCCTATGTGTCCTGTAGATGCACAATCACCACCACATATACAAAAAAAAAAAGAAAACAACCAACCAACCAACCAAAACCCATCAAGAATGTAATACTAATGACAGTCTTTCATTCCTACTCTCATCATGACAATATGATGTTTGTACATAAAGTACAAAAGGACTGAAAAAAAAGGAATTGAAGGAAATTCAGATAAAAAATTATTTCAAGTTCACTGGCGGGTCACTTATCTAAGAAGTGAGAAAAAGCTTCACTGCACTTAGTATTTGAGACTGGGAAGAAAACAGATCGCTGCTGGAACTTCTTTCCACACTCTCAAATCCTTCAGTCAGCAATCGTTGCAGAATGAAACTTTTTCATCGTGTACTCTCTGTATCCAACACAGGCTCTGCATCCCTTGCCTGCCTTTTTACCACAGAGCATCAGCCATAAGGGCTCTGTAACATTACCCACAAGCTTTTTCTAATGTAAACTGGCATACACAAGGATGATTTTGCTATATATTTTGAGAGAGTTGAAAATAACACATCACCTTATTAAGAGAGTTTTTTTCCTGCATCATAACCAGTATTTTCTGGGGCTAACAAAGAATACAATAAGGCAAGAAAACAAACAAATACTGATAAGGTCATCAGTCTGTTTTGCTGTCTCACTGAAAATAATTAAACCACTTTTCATTATACTTCCTCCTTCAGGGTTTCATATAATTTAAATAAGATTTTTTTCCCCTTTCAATTATTCAACAGAAAGCAAGCATTTATAACAGTCATTTAATTGCAATTCTTGGCAGCCAGTTTAAACAAGGCAATATAGATACTTGCAAATCCTTTTGTTTTTATGCACTGTGTTTTCCAGACTACGTCTGATGAAATTCAAAGACAAAACAAAAAAATCTTGATATTTAATATTTTGTGTATTGCACTTTCTGATTTGTCAAAAGTATTAATAAGATCAAATATATTGTTAAACATTCAGTCTATTCCATCATTACAGTGACACACACCAGAGTAAGCTAAAAAATATTTCTACAAAAGTATTAATGGGGATGAGGTGACACAAATGTTTGTATGTTTACAGTCTTTTCATATTGACACAGTGATCTATTGATGAATTTGTAGTGAGCCTTCAGTGATTTTTCAGTGTTGCCACTTAGAAACAGAAACAATTTCCTTTCTTACTGTTCACCTGGGTATCAGAGCTCCTCCAGTAGAGATTCAAGTTTCTACTATAAACATTTTTTTAAACTTGAGGGAAAAAGGAAAAAGCTAAAGCTTTTTTTTTTCCCCTTTAGACTAAGGAAGGAAGAGCCTTGACTCAAAGGTTCTTTCATGAAAAGAAAAAAAAGTATCCCTACAAAGAGTAATCCTCTTCACTAGTGTGCTCTATTGGTGACCTTTAGAGAGATCTACCAAAGCTGAAGAGAAGCTTAATTAGCAGAAAGGGCAGCCGAGAGAACAGGTAGCACGAAGAAAAAAGCTTCTAGTCTTTATTGTACGGGATGAGAATTTTTGAACAAGGGATGAAATACTAAGACTGGTTCATAAACGTTGGATACTGGAACTCAGCAATCTGAGTTAGCTAAAGACAGAATTAGCCAAGAGAGACATCCTATTCTGAAACCAATGTTTTGTCTAACAGGAATGATGCTCCAGTTAAAGGCAAAAACATCTTATCAAGTACACAAGAAAGAGACTTGTGCATGAAGTTTCTACATAAAATTGTTACTGCTTCAACAGTTAGGAAGTATGGTTCTAGAAATCATCTTAATAACTTCAATAGCAAAAAATATTTCTCTCTCCTTGATTTTTAAAATCTGTTACGGGTGATTCAAACAGATTAGTCATGTGACTGTGACCTGGTATGAACTATCACCCTCTACAATATGTAACTTGTAGATAAAGAGGATAAACAAAGGCTCCTCTCTGAAAACCATCACTGAAGCTGCAGAATATCAATACAAAATACCAGAAGAAAAAAAATCTAGATCCTGAGAAGTTCTTATGCTCAAACCTATTTACAGCTGAAGAAAAGAGCATGACTCATATCTAGACATAACATCTGCAAAAAGCCTAACATTAAACAAAGCTCAAACAATTCTACACAAACAGAACAAAACTTACCAAGTGTTCATGGAAAACTCCACTCCTGTGTATTGCATCTCCATGTTTATTTTACCACTATCAGCCTCTTGAGAACCTCAGTGTTGCAATGTTGTTTCTTATTTGAACCATCATATGAAACTGTTTTATAACTATACCAGAGTGGTAAAATACCATGGATATTTTCAAATATCTGTCTCTCCATTTAGTAAAAAAACCACCCTTTGTTATTTTTATATCAAATTTGAATGCAACTTACTGCAGACACTATAAAAACCACCACTCAAACCTCTGACATCCCTTCCTCATTCACCTCCAACCCTTTTTGGAAAAGGGTGGCAGGAGAAATCCTGTCAAAGATATTTTTCTAAATAGCTTTAGAGAATATGCTTCCCTAAATTCCACATGCAGCTTGAGATAACGTAGTGAAGAATCATCGTCCAAGGTCTTCAATGCTGCAATGCCACACTTAAAACCCCAAGATGTTAAAATCTAATTTTACTTTGCCACTGGTCTGCAGTATAATTCTGAAAAATTAGAGTTACCACACAATGATGCTTCTAGACTCTGAAGTTAACACTGCTGTGAAGAAGCTTAAAAAATCATTTAGAACTTTCTGAGAGTGCAAATATATCCAAATTACCAACAAGGACTGGGCTGTATTGGCTGGGATGCCCTACAATCCCATGATTTTATGCGCCCATCACATCCTTACATGCTACAGTTGGCACTGGTGAGCCAACTTAGGTGCACACAGCAGTAACTGCAGGAGAACTTCGCTTCCAGTTTGCAGCGGTGAGATACAGTGTTCCGCTCTCTGGACAACTGGTGAAGAGCTTCAGCTGTGACTCCATCAGGAGTGAAACCACATTGAATCCACTAATACTACACCCAAGTGCAAGCCACAAAGCAAATTTGCATCAAAACCCCATCCTTGACAGTAATTCGAACTAAGAGACACACCAAAGACACTGAAGGAACTACTCTTTCTCATTAGCACATTTTAAGAATTTTGTCTCTACAAAAAGATTTTACTCTGAGACAATAATCCTTTAACATCCTTGCTAACAATTTGGTTGAAGTGGAAGAAAACGAAATTCTGAGGATGGGATCATTTGCACTTTCATTCCTTCCATGGGCATGCCACCTTTGGTTACAAATTAACAGGAATACACCAGTGAAGTCAGAAAAGCAGCATAATGTGAATAATGCAGTCTGAAACAGGACACTGAAAAAAAAGTAAGGAAAAAAAAAAAAAAAAGAAAGAAAAACCAGCAACCAAAACAAACCCAGAAAAAACCAACCAAGTCAGCAAAACCGCCTAGTTGTCAGGCAATCAAAAAACTCAAGGCCTTGCAACAGGTCAGTGAAAGAGCCTAGGAAGAACTGTAGCCCAGCATCACCACGCTGTTCCTACAACACAAAGACTGTGGCCATTTCAGGGTTAAGAAGAGAGACTGTACAGTCTCTAATGTAGAATTATCCTCTGGGAAAAGAGAAACAGGAATAGAAACAGGAACAGAACCTTAAGGCAAGCTTCTTACACACTCCAGCAGATTTATGGTTTTACAGCAATGTATTACAGTGTCTACCTGCAGAAAAGTTAGTCTGATTTTCAAAAATAAAAGAAACAAACAGAAAAATCCAACCCTCCCCCCAGGCCCCCTACATTCACATAATACAGAGGAATTGCATACATGAAAGAGAACCGTGGGAAATAAATGGACTCCCCTCTATGCCTTACCACAGAACACTGCATCACACAGGCTTGAAATCCTGTGACTGTGAAAACCTGTAAGAAATATTCTCCTGTACTTTTTTTAAAATCTCTAAATCATCACTGAATCAATCATCATTGGTTTGATTTTTTTTTTTAATACAGTGAAACCTTCTGACTGCTACAAAAGACTGAGCAGCACTATTAGACTGGCTGGAAACTCAAAACAGGACTCCTGAAACCGCCCAGTTACTTTTGTGAGGAAAAACAGCAGCAGCACTGCATGTTTATGGCTGCAGGCATAACATTATGCATGGCATAATTTTTTAAATAAATTCATCACTTCTACCAATTTGTTGATATTTCAGCAGAAATACTTACTGTCTCTCACCTGATGTACCCAAACGAACCCCTGTAGTGTGCTATATGGGACCAAACACTCATCCCAGGAGCACAAGATTTTTAGCTCAGAATTAAAGTCTACCCTGCTTTTCTCACAGCTGTATTTCAAAGACGCAGGGGCAAGCCCTAATAACTCACAGATCCATGTGACTTTCACACGCGGTGCTGTATGCTCAGAAAGCATCACCGTGAGACGAGAACATTCCAAGGCACGATGTGCACACATCCTGACCGCTCACCAAGGAATTCCGTCCCAGCACCAAGGGGCGGGCTGCCTGCACCACCTACTGGTACCTTCCAGCACTGGTGCATCGCCCCGGAGGGATGCATGCATGGACGCATGCGTTCTTAACCTGTGCAGTTTTAGGTCCTCCAGAAATTTTTAATATTCCGTTAAATATGACGGGAAGCTCTTCTCCAATATTCAATTAATGACCATTTTATATTTCCTCTGTATAAAATTTACACCGCTTCACTAGGTAATTAAATCTAAATAAGATTCTGATTGAAAGCTGTGTTTCACACAATTAACCAAACACGCAGCCAGTAAAGTTATTTCTTTAAACTAGAAAATATTTGGGACAACCTGTTACCAAAAAGCTACCAAATTACTACCCCAGAGACTGGAGAGTAAAAAATGAGGAACAGAACCATTTAAGTAGGTAAGGACAGAAATGCATAGCCATCTAAAATATATTAAAAAAACCCCCTCAAGCTCTTTCTGAGGAAGTTGCAGAAAGAGAGTCAGATATGAAGTTGCTCTGCAGCAATGATATTGACCGGTGTAATGGAATGCTTTCAGTACAAATTTCTCAAGTTATACCAGCAGGAAAATTAGTAAAAAATGCTGAATGAATAACAATAAATATCAATAAACCATTCCACACTAAACAATTAGAGACTATTATAAAACTCTGGAGTCCCCAGCACTGTAAAAAACAGGTTCGTTTATTGCCTAGAAACCAAAAAGAATAAATTAACTTTGGATGTATAAAAAGCATTTATGTTTTTCCATTGCACAGACAGCCTTGAAAAGATAAAAGGAAAATAAGTAGGGCTGTGACAAGTGGTTACACAGCAGGTCTACTAAGTAGGCTCAGTAACCTTCACCATACATATTTTTTTGCCCTGATTCCCATGTACTTCCTACACAAGCTATCTAATCCCTCAGTCACAAATTTGATTCTCAAGGCCCCAATTAAACCACTTTCTTCTTAATAATATTTTTCTTCTTGTCCTGCCTAAAACGGATCCCTTGGCACCAACCTTTCTACTTTATGGAATATTGCTAACCAGGCCTGTCCAAAGCATCCTTTTCATCAGATTAAAAAAAAAAAAATGAAACAAATACATAAATAAAAAGGGAAAGAACCAGATTCTCCAGCCTTTCCTCCTCTTTGCATCTTTGTTCATTCCTTTGGTCTGAACTTTCCTTAGCTCATCCCAATCTTGCAAAAATAGAACTAGTTCTTCAATATAATGGCATCACTAATTGATACCTTCTCATCCATTAAGCTGACAGTCCTCTTCTATAAAAATGCACCTTAATCAGTCACACACTGCTACAGATTTTTCCTATGTAGATGTGGTTGTATTATATTTGACCTTGAATCACACCCAAATGCAGGCTGTTTCTTCCATTTGTTGAGACTGTGTTCTGTGCTCCACCCTCCTGCTAGTTTAGCACTGTCTGCAAATTTTAACACTGTATATTTTAATCCTTCCCTGCAATTATTAATAGAAAACCGAACATGAGGAGATAGAGAATGGAGCCTTGCAGAATCCCATTTAACAAACACCAGTTTGACACTGAACCATCACAGTAGAGAAAGTCCTGAGAAGGGAAGTTCTTCACACCTCATCAGTAATTAAGTACAGCTTACAAATTGATGTACATCAATCTAAATCATTTTTTTCTAGTTGCTTTTGAGAACATTAACACGAAATGTCAAAAGATCCAGAAAGTCCCCAAGATCCAGAAATCTATTCTTCTATCTGCACAAGTTCTGTTACAGTATTCTAAAGGAATCAAATATATCTGTATTTGTTACTATTACTACTGTGCCTCTCAACTGCTTTTTGCAGTTGCTTAGATTGAAAATGGTTAGCTCATACTAATTAGGAAAATTTATCTGATGTTGTGACAGCATTAGATGTTCTCTTAGATCACTTCTACATGTGCATGGATCACAAGAATGAAGATATAATAAATACTACATACATGTGATGCCATGTTGAAACTAACCACACATGAGAAAGACTGCACTAAAATCCATCTGTTATACCCCATTTTATAACAATAAAATGTTTACTGCAACACTGCAGGTTGCAGTAAAGAAACATTGGAAACAGACCTGCCGATTCTAACTGCACTGAAGTAGTAGCATGCATCACATGCAAACTCAGTCTATCATTGAACAGGAAGTCAAAAGAACACCTCGTAAATTGCAAAGGTAATGAACATAAAGGACAAAAGAAAGTCTCCTTAAACCACCACTTCCCCCTGCCCCACCCTAAAAAATTTATGGTCAAAGACCATCAAAATAAAACCCAGCATCACATCCACAGTTTCAGAAAGTTGTTTCTATTTTAACATACTGTATCTCATAGAGAGTAATTTTAAAATTCTGACAGTACATAAAACATGAATTCTGAGTTAGACTAAAAGTGGGAGATAATATTCGACCAATGCCAATTATACCTTTTACTTTAAGCCTTATAATACCACCTTTTACTAAAAATGCGTAATTTCAAATGTGTTTTATTTATTTAAGATAGCATAGATGAGCTAAAGCAGACTGAAACAATGGAAAAACATGCAAGATGACAGATCTACAAAGAAATCTGCCATTTGGTAAACCAGCTGGTCTTAATTAGACATTCATTTTTGAAGGGAGGACACAAGATCTTCAAGTAATCAAGCCAGTTAAATCAACATGCACACTAGTTACAAAAAGATATAACAAGTAGAAGATCCTTTTCCCTCTTTACAAGGAATAAGAACACTTTTTCTCATGGTTTTAAAATCCATTTCATGTTTGGGAGAGGCAGCATCCTGTTTCAAAAGTGGAGCTGGGAATTTACTCAGAGCCACCTTCTCAAGAGCTACAGAAATCATGAAGCTCTCTTATCTAAGATTCTGATTCACAGTTGGATCTACCACGAAGGACATGAATACAAACACAGCACCTAATCTCCTTTAGCACGCTGCTGAGGAGCTGATCACCCACGACTAAACCCAAAGAATTACAGGACCCCTACAGCAGCAGAGAGCACACAGTGTCCAGTCCTCATGTGCCCCACAAAACTGCGAACTGAATGTGCCATCGCAACACTTCCTTCTCCCTCTTGTGCAAGTCAGAAATAATGACTTCTTGTAGCTCCAAATGCAAGCTCAGGAGCCATTAAATTAGAACATCCAAAACACAACATTTTAAGGCTAGCAGTGCTTTTTACATTAATGCAATTGACTAAGAAATATTTCTGCCAAAATATGGTGCAATTTAATGCCAATTTGACCTCACTGTAAAAAAAAACCCTAAAAAGAAAAAGATTTTTCTGAGAAGACTTTAGCATCTCAGCATAGAGTAAGGAAAGGGAATGTGGTAAGACCATCACACTCCCTGCCTTATCACCTGACTTTCCAAGTTGGCAATTCACCACTTCGGAAGATTTGCCCCCGGTTGCTGAAAGACAGCAGAGCCTCGTCTCACACAAAATGCTTCCTCTGGGCCAAGCATCCTATCACTGAGGTGGTGCACTCTTGTAAAACAAGTCACTCTGCTGAACACAGAGAACACTACAGAATGGAGATTAAAAGGAGGAAACTCTCTGTCAGATAAATGCTGGCCACACCGATGGAAGGAGGAGGCCCACCCTGCTCCAGAAGTGGTGAAATATAGGATTGGCTCAGAGGTAGCACTAAAATTCAGCAGCTGCAGGCTGGCACAGCTGCTGCTGCTGTGGCTGAATTGCTGGAAGCCAGTCCCATCCAAGCTGCTAAACATGAAATTTGTGGCAGGTGTGCTAAGAGACCATTCAGTGCTTAACATCAAAAGCCTCCAGTGCAGGAAGAGCATTACATTTGAACAATCTTTAGCAGAGTTCTCAGAAAATCTTAGCTATTGCTTCACTTTAAAAGTCCCAAACCATAATAGTCTTGGCTAAAAATAAAGTCAGTGTGCTAGGCTAAGATGAAGAGCATATCCAAGTCAATAACAGAGTGATCAGTGGCAAAACATATTGTAATGTGTCCCAAAAATAAAAAAAAAAATGTAATGGCAGGGTTGAATGATTTGGGAAAAAATCAGTCCAGGACAGAAATACTTCTGCAGCTTATGAGGGACCACTGTTGTTTCACATCCAGGATCCAAA
This sequence comes from Donacobius atricapilla, assembly GCA_013397315.1. Classification (NCBI taxonomy): domain Eukaryota; kingdom Metazoa; phylum Chordata; class Aves; order Passeriformes; family Mimidae; genus Donacobius; species Donacobius atricapilla. The sequence goes on from WBMY01012324.1 coordinate 1,079,326, forward strand.
CCCCGCAAATTTCCCTGCAATTTCACCTCCCAAAACATGAGCACTATGTAACTAAATGCAATACAAAATTAGTATTTTATATTTTTTTAAATCCACCAGCAAGCATGGGAGCTCTAAAACAGATAAAACACTGAGTTCAATTGAAGCCATGGCATCATAAAAGTCAAAGTGAATCTAATTAACATGATGCTGGAATTGAGGTAGCAGCTGGTCCATCTACATTAGGACTCCCAGTGCTGCCAAGATCAATTAGTATTAGGTCATCATTGTAATCTCTTTGCCAATCCAGGGACAACTATGACTTCTATGTTGCAACAATGCTAAGAGAAGCAAGACAATCTGAATGAAGTAGTCAAAGCATTTATGAGGGAAACTCTTGTTAAAGACACTGTTGATCTCATAACCTGGTGAATCAGAAAACACATTTTAATTCCCCCACAGGAAATTGCCTACGTAGTTGTGGTACACAATGGTATGTCTATGCTACTTTTAATCTGCTAAAACATTTTGTAATGGGTCGAAGCACTACTATCAATTTCTATTAATGACAAATGATATCCAGTGAATCACAGATACCCACTATGTAAGGCGCGCTCTGCTACCATGGCTTCACTGCGGGAACCACAGGCTGGACAAGGCACATGCTCGTTTCAATTCATAGAACCGTTAAGGCTGGAAAGGATCTCCAAGATCCTCCGAGTCCAACCATTAAAACAGCCGCGCCAAAAATGCTCAGCAACTTTTTATCTCTATTTGCAAACCGAGGATGTATTTTTTTCAGATGCATTTTTCAAACAAGATTTTTATCTTTTCGGCGCAGCGCTGTACACGTGTTTCGGCGAGAGCAGCCCTGTACGCGCCTCAGGCAGAGCGCGCAGGCTGAGCCGCCCCGGAGCGCGAAGCGGGCGCTGCGGCGGGCGGTACCGCCGGCACTCCCAG
>WBMY01012324.1:1080291-1112149 GCA_013397315.1 Donacobius atricapilla
GCGGGCCGGGCCGGGGCTCCTGCGGCTACCAGCGAGCAAGGAGTTTGAGTGAGGCCACGTGTATGAATAAAAACAGAAAAAACATGTGTTTAGTGTTCAGGAAGTAGAGCTCTTAGCCAAAGCCAGATAAATTATGGAATTGTTTAGGTTGGAAAGTATCTTGGTTATCACTCAATCCAGCTGTTAACCCTGCACTGCCACTTCCGCCACTAAACCATCTTCGTAAGCCCCACATGTACGCATCTTTCAAATACCTCCAGGGAAGGTGATTCTATCGCTTCCCTGAGCAGCCTGTTCCAATGCCTAACCACCCTCTTGGTGAAGAAATTTACCCAATTGTCAATGTAAACTTCCTCTGGTGCAGCTTGAGGCTGTTTTGTCACTTGCCACCGTGGAGAACAATCCTTACCTCACTACGGCTTCCTTGGAGGCTGTTGTAGAGGGCAGTAACGTCTCCCCTGAGCCGCCTTTTCTCCAGACTAACCAAACCCATCTCCCTGAGCTGCTCCTCACAGGACCTGTGCTCCAGACCCTTCCCCAGCTCTGCTGCCCTTCTCTGGACACCCTCCAGACCCTCAGTGTCCTTGCAGGGAGGGGCCCAGAGCTGGACGCAGCGCTCACAGTGTGGCCTCGCCAGTGCCGAGTACAGCACGGGCAAAGATCACTGCCACCTATTGCAGGTACAGGCCAGGACGCCATTGGCCTTCTTGGCCGCCTGGGCACGGCTGGCTCATGTTCAGCTGCTGTCAACCAGCACCTCCAGCGCCTTCTCCACTAGGCAGCTTTCCAGCCACTCTTGCCCCAGCCTGTAGAGCTGCATGGGATTGTTGTGACCCAAGTGCAGGACCTTTGCTTTCTGTAGCAAATGAGGGAAAAAGCAAGTGATCCCAGGCTGACAGGTGTTACACGGATGCCTGCACTACATGAACTGTGTGAGTTGACTCTGCGGCCTTTTGAGGAGCATCCTCCTCTCAGGACACGGAGCAGAGACACAGGAACAGCTGTGTGCCATAGGCTGGTTTGTCCTGCTCTTCTTAAACTAAGCAGGCACCCATGCTGTTCTCAGAGAAGTTCACCAGTTTCCTAACACGAGCTAGCCTGATCCCTCTTGAGCACTCAGGCTGTCATTTGACGACACATTAAAACATCAATCTGGTTTTGAAGGGTTTTTAAACCCAAGAGTCATTCCAGCAAAATGTGACCAAACCTCCCATTTTGTGAAATCATGGGCTGTAATGTAGCTGCACAACTACCTGTGTTGTGAGCTGCTGACTTCCGGGGCACAGTGGGCAGAAAATCCACAAATTAGCTTAGCATACAAGCAAATAAATAAAGTAACAGGGAGCAGCATTGGCAAGCACATTGCAAAGACATCCAAGCAATACTCATGCAGCCACCACAGGTCTGACAGGCCCAGAATGAGATAGAGCTAATAAAACCTGGTGAACCCAAGCTGTGCCTGCATCTGTGGTGCAATTAATCTGTGACACGAACAATCTGCCTGCAGATAACTGTAAGCTGACTTTATGTACAAATTTAACAACTCACATTAATTAATACTTACAGATAGATTGAAAAAAAAATCATTACTTGGCAGCACATAGCAAATAACATTACAACTCACAAGTGTGAACATCATGCATTAATAATTATGAGACAGCAAAGTCATGATACTGTACATATGCATTTTGATTTTATAATTTAGTTTTGATCTCCCTGTTATTATCATCTCTTATGATAGACAATTAACATAAATTATGTTACCATAGCACACAGAAGTCCCACTCACAGGCGCTATTACCCCGGGTGATACACAAATGGATGACAAAAGGTAATGCCACAAAGTGTTAGCACAGACCTACGCAACAATAGAGGACAGAGTATGATGAGATGATGAGAATGATCAACATGCCAAGAAGAGGTTTTTGTACACGAGTAAGTCAGCTGTTGTCAACTTTATAGACATCACAGTAAAATAGCCCATTAGGGAGGGAAGACTTTGTATGATGATAAAAAACAGTGCTTTTTATTAAGAAATCATTAAGAAATTTATTAAGAAATTCTGTCGTTTCAATATTATCAGTATTTCTCCAACCCGTGTCAGTTTAAACCAAGAACATCTGCGTCACAACAACAACTACAACAACAACAATTTCTGCTTCTCCTGTTGCTCTGAAGTCTGCAATCCACACAGCTTATTTTGAGAAGCCTTTCTTCCTAATTCCTAATGTTAGGGAATGTAAGAGACCTGAGGCAGGAGGGGACACTTGCTATCTATGGCAAAGACAAAGCATTACAGGCCATAGCATCTATACAATTTCCAGTCTTCCCCCTTCTGAGGCAAGTGCCATCTTCTGGCAAAATAAGGCAGAAAGTTGAAACAATCTGTAATTGTTGTACATGGCTGCTCAAACCCAGGTGTTAGGCAAATGTAGTTTGTAAAGGTTTGTTCATGTGCCTGATATTCATAGCTGTGCCTTTTAAAGACCATCTCTAGCGTTAGCTGATATCTTGCAAAAGCCCAAGGCCAGCTGCTCTGCTGGTAAGGCCCGTTGAGGAAAGCTAGAAATGAGGGCCTCCCTCTCCTTTTCCTTGGGAACTGCTTTTATGCTGAGGTTGTACTGCTGGCCCCTGCCTGTGCTACATTGCAGCCAGGCGGCTGCTACATCCACACCTGGCCTTCTGTCTCCTCAGTCCTGGCTCAGATCCTGGCTCAGACCTGCGGGCTGGGCTTCCTGCCTTGGTCTCAGACCTGCCTCATCACTGCAGACTTGCTATGCAAGCACTGGGCTGTCACTGTCTCTGGCCGTCTCATGAACCTAATGTGCTTCTCCACATCCTGCCACTTCTTGGTCAGGCCTCAGCTCCCATCTGCCTTGGCATTGTCCTCACCTTCCTCATTGTCCCCTGACCTTGCCACACTAAACCCACTACCACACTGCCATGCTTGAAAATACAGTCACATGGAGCTTTTAATGCACAGAACAACTTTGCTGACTGTCCACAGAAGAAGCATAAGCCACGTGAGGTAGCAGAAACACAGATTCCTCTCTCACAGCTCAGTTACCCACCACAGCCATGCAGCTGCTCCACACACCTTTGTTTCATATGAAATGAACTCCTACCCTTCAAGTTTTTGTAAAGGTTTTGTAAAGCCACTGCATCAGCCATTAAGACAGCTCTGACTTGGGAGAGGTCTTTGCAGAATGCAGAACCAGGATGAAATGTCTTTCTTTGCATAGGACTAATTAGAACTGCTGTGACACTTCAGCTATTCTTGGCTGCTAGACTGACTCTGGAGGATGGAGAGAAAGAGCCAAGTGTACAGATAGTCAACATGCATGTATTATGATTGTTACTAGTCTGCAAGGTCTATACATGAACTAGAATCCTGTTGAGTTAGGCTCAGTATATGCTGTGTATGAGCAGAATATGGATGCAGAAACTTTTAATTATAAAATGAGAGATGACAGACACACACAGATGGAGGAGAACCATTTTGAGAAGTACAATAGGCAGAAGTCTTAGTACGTCAGGAAACTTCCCATTATCCAGTTTCATCACAAGAAGGGATCATCACTGAAGCAGTAAATATCCAACTTCTGTGGAAGAAGAGACCTGGGAAAAAAGTGAAGGAAACAGTAGATGCAAATAAGAATAATAGAATTGTAGAATCATCAAGATTGGAAGAGACCTGTAAAATCAAGTCCAGAACCCAGAAGTACCACTGTAATCTCTAAACCACTAAACCAGTGCCAAATCCAGATACCTCTTAAACACCTCCAGGGTTGGTGAACTCCCTGGACAAAGAGGACAATGAAGGAAGATTACACGCTTTCCTGAAAGTTCAACTAGTGGCTATAAAAAATTCTATTCAGCTGGTGAAAGACAGGACACAACTACTTGGTACAAAAGACAGGCGTGGGAAAGAGATAGGCTGTAAAAGACAGCTGTTAATTGCAGTTAATAAAAGACACTTGCCAAGACCAAAGAAAACCATGTTCTGAGAGTTAGGATGAAAGATGAAAACACAGAGAAGTGGTGTGGACAGATAGGGAGAACCATATAATAGAGATCTGATGTAGAGAGAATCTTAAAGACTTAGAAATGGACTTTAATAGGTGATTCATGTGATAATGTTACCTGACCCTATGTCTGCTTTGAAAAAAGAGATAATACCAGTTTTACTCTGGCTAAAAGCCCAGTAGAAAATTGTGTTAATAATTTATCTTTAATTTCTTACTTTAAAAACTGCATGCAATTTGACTGTTTCAAAATTACACAGTTCAGTGAGACTAAGCATTGAATAAGTGATTAGCATCACCTGATGTAATGGAATTACTCAAAACACAGCAGGTATCTTTGTAAGAAATTTTGCCTCATACAGGTTCACTGGCACAAGAAATGGCAGTGAGGAATGTAGAAAGCAATGGATGTCAGTGGCATTTTGTGCAATTTGTGGTCCTGTTTTCACCTTCTGTTGCTTATGCAAGTATTGAATTGGTATTTGAAATTGGTTATTAAATTTGCACTTTTTACCACTGTGGTTATCTTCTGCTTCTTCCTCTTCAGTTTACTCCTCTGTATCCTCAATCCTACCATTCACTTATCCAAACTACCCAGACTGTACTTCCATGCTTAACTTCATTAGTCTCCTCTGTTCTAAGCTCTCTTGATAGAGTTTTTTCCACAATCGTCTTCTTGGCTTTGCCTGCTTTATTTGCTCAAAGATTGCCCTCCATTGCCTCAAGCACTTCTCACACCTATTTGTTTCTTGCTGTTGCCACGCCAGTGTGGTTCCTAACTCTCATGCATCCCCAGTATTTTCTTGCTCTCTTTCTGTTGCTGGTGACTTCTACAAATTTTTCAAAGATAATTTCTGAAACTTTGGTATGCATTTTAAGTACTGTAGGAAACAACACTGTCTTATTGCGCTGCAACACTTCAAATGTCTGTCTTTGAGAATATGTAGAGTGTTCCTAGGGTATTCAAAGTGTAAGAGCTGGGATGGTTGGCTGTCTCATGAAATAATAGTTAGACTGCATTTTGAAATGTCATAAAATGCCAGAGCACGTTGTCCTAGCATGTACATTTGTCTGTTTTAGTTGTGTTCACAATTGTAGAAATAACAATCCAAGTGCAAAAAGAGAACACAAATAATATGATAGGTTGTTTTCATGGTAACTAATGGAAGTCTGTGCTATTTAATGGGCTACTTTAATTTTCCACTTTTTTTCCTTTGGTCTTCATAGCTGTCTCCAAAAGGATGCTTCCGAGTACAGAAAGCAGTATGCAACAGTGCTAAGGTCCTGATGACAATACACCAAGGACAAGAATGGAAGTCAATTTATTCAGCAATTCTACTGTTGTAAACAGTTCATCCATCAACCATAAGCAGTTAGAAGGGCATAGCCTCTGGGAAGTCATTACTATTGCCACTGTAACTGCAATTGTAAGCTTAATAACCATAGTGGGAAATATTCTTGTAATGATATCCTTTAAGGTTAACAGTCAGCTCAAAACTGTCAATAATTATTACTTGCTCAGCCTTGCCTGTGCAGATCTCATCATTGGAATATTTTCTATGAACCTTTATACATCCTATATACTCATAGGCCATTGGACTCTTGGAAGCCTTGCCTGTGACCTGTGGCTAGCGCTGGATTACGTAGCCAGCAATGCCTCAGTAATGAACCTCCTAGTCATCAGTTTTGACAGATATTTTTCCATCACAAGGCCTTTAACTTACAGGGCCAAACGCACACCCAAAAGAGCTGGCATCATGATTGGTATGGCCTGGCTAATTTCCTTCATGTTGTGGGCACCTGTAATCTTATGCTGGCAGTATTTTGTAGGTGAACGAACAGTTCCACCTGAAGAGTGCCAGATACAATTTCTGTATGAACCCATTATTACCTTTGGTACTGCAATTGCTGCTTTTTACATTCCAGTGTCTGTGATGACCATTCTGTACTGCCGCATTTATAAAGAGACGGAGAAACGCACCAAGGACCTCGCTGAACTGCAGGGCTCAGAGTCTGTGGCAGAGTTTGAGACAGTAAAGCCTCAGAAAACTCTCCTGAAGTCTTGTTTCAGTTGCAAGCAACAAAACTTAGTCAAAAGAGAGAGGTGTCAGGCTTCTTGGTCTTCATCTAGTCGAAGTACGTCAGCTACAGCGAAGGCCTCCCAGGCAGCGAGTACTTGCATGGACTGGACCAAGGCTGACCAGTTAACCACCTGCAGCAGCTATGCATCGTCAGAAGATGAGGATAAACTTGCCACTGACTCAGTTTTCCAAGTAACTTACAAAAGTCCATCTAAAAGTAAGTCAGAAGAGTATAATGAGACTATGGATGTTGTCAAAGACCAGCCTGAAGAAAGTGATTTTGAGAACCAGAAATACTTTTTGTCACCTACCAAAGAACACACACAAAAAAGTAAAAAATGCGTGGCCTATAAATTCCGTTTGGTGGTTAAGGCTGATGGCGCCCAGGAAGCCAACAATGGTTGCCGAAAAGTAAAAATAACTCCTTGTTCTGCTGCTCTATCAAAGGACCCTTCCATCAAAAGCATGGATCCAAATATAAATAACCAAATCACCAAAAGGAAACGGATGGTTCTTATAAAGGAACGCAAAGCGGCACAGACTTTAAGTGCCATTCTTTTGGCTTTTATCCTCACATGGACTCCCTATAACATCATGGTTTTGATTTCCACATTTTGCTCTGACTGCATTCCCCTGACACTGTGGCACCTTGGATATTGGCTATGCTATGTGAACAGCACTGTTAACCCCATTTGTTATGCCCTCTGTAATAAAACTTTCAGAAAGACTTTTAAGATGCTGCTTTTCTGCCAGTGGAAAAAGAAAAAAGTGGAAGAGAAACTATACTGGCAGAGCAATACCAGACTGCCATAATTGTTCTTGTATAAGAGATAGGAGGAAATATAGATATTGATGTAAGCTAGAAAATTCTGTCTTTTCAAAGCCATTGGTATTGTGTCTAGTGGTTAAAAAATCTGCCAAAAAGTTAAATTTTGCATGGAAGTAGTGTGCTTGGGATAAAAAAGTCAGTGGCTGCTATGAGCAACACAGGTTGTTTTTGACTATGCAGTAGAATTGCATTACAATTATTGTGTTTGGTGTCTTATGTCCTTTCTTTCAGCCTAAGAATAGGTGCAGTAAACTATAAACTACTAGAAATTAGACTGGGATGATCATCCAGTCATCAGGTTAGGTCATTCAGTCTGTTTCCCTGTAGAGCAGAACTGTTTCTTCCTATAGTTCTTTGCTAGTGTATTGTTAATTTAGTTTTCAATGTACCAAGCAATGCAGCCAATGCTACTTCTGTTTTGAGGCTTTACTATCAGCTGTTGAGATGAAACAAGGACTATCTAAAGGATAAATGCTGTCAGCCTCAATACTAAATGGTTAGGGAGAGTTATAATACTCAAAATGAACACGCACATTATAGGAGAATATAGTACCGAAATATTTTCCACTTTAAGGATGATTCTTGTGGAGGCTTAGGAAGGGCTTATAGTGGAAAGGCTTGTAGTGGAAGAAATAAATAATGTATTTTGTACATGAAGAAGCCAGTCCCAATATCAGTTCCATCATGTAAGTCACAGTCATTTATAAAAATGATGATGGTTAGAAGACACCTCTGAATTTCTCCAATTCCCAGTACCTCTGAAGGAAATTCTAAAATTTTATTCAACATGACAATGGTACAGATCAGAACTGACTGTAAAGCATAATGGAAGCAGTCTATCTAAACACAAGGAAAGTCTTTTTTGCAATCTCCTTTGTTGCCCAACACCTTGCTCCAGGAGTTTCCATAACATTTACCTATATATAAACAGTGAAAGGGGTGTAATCCTTAAAGAGGAAAGGTTTTTTAAAGCAACTTCTTAATGTTTCTGTTAACTATAAAACTATTAAAACCACTTTGTATTCTTTGTTTTTAAATAGCTTTACAAGTACTAGTCAACATCGGGTGCTTGAAAACATGAGTTATCTTCAGGCACTGTCTTTTGATCCAGCAAAACCACGTCTGCTACAGATGTGGCTGGAGTCAACCCCCTGGTACCTGTGGCTTCTGGGACTGGGTTGTACTGGCCTACTTATGAGCTGAGTACCACTAGCTGAGATTTGAGAGGGCTTTTGGTGCCAGAGCTGAACGTGCCTGATGTCTGTGTTAGATAGGCAGGAGCCCTGCAGCACTGACCCAGTGAGTGGGTAAGCAAGAGGCTGCCTTCAGCAGAAGGCCTTTGGAATGGAGCTGGTGACCTGGCTCCTTGTGGTGGGAACAAACAGGAAGCTTCAGATAAGGTCCGGAGAAAACAAAGTTAACAGCAACAGGAGTCATGAGGTGTGGAAGTCCTAAAGAAAAACGTTTATGAAGAAATGAGAAAGATCTTCATGTACACAAAGTTCAAGCCTTCATTCAGTTCTAGCCTTTCTATCAAGACTCTGAGTGAATACTTCAGAATATTAGTTTGAGGCAATCTTCATACTATATCTACCATACACTTTAGTGGGACATTGCAGTGGTGACATTACCCATTGCACATTTCAGGGATTGTATAAGTCATCATGAATGTACCATTGCTTTCAGTGAAATTGTTTGTATAAAGTATAAAATTATCATACCATCAGAATGTGTTCCTACCAATAGATAAATCCTCCATGTCAACAATCACAGTAGAAGTAATTAAGATATTTTAGCCCCAGTGTCAACAGGGGAAAATTTTGTCAGTGAAAGATTAGCAGTGTACTAATGTAAAAATACGTTCTCTAAATTCACATGATTGATTTTGTAATGCACCATACTGGGCCTATTTTTTTGTGCATATGATTACTTATGAAAGGAAAGCAGAAGTCTTTATAAAACCTCTTTTGTCAGCTTTGTTCTGTCACTATCCAGAGCTTTTCCTGTGTACAGTGACTATGTACAAATTGGTTATTAGAGTGGGTTTATTTTATATTACATGAGACTAGTCATTCAGTAAACTATGTTTGATTTTTAGCAAATAAATATGTCTCTCTGGGGGCACAAGCTGTAGCTAAAGGCAAAATTTATGAGGTAGTAACAGTCCCTGCTAGCTGCACTTTTAGTGCTGAAATGAAGCATTGGCTCTTGTTGAAATTATATGGGGTAATTTTTGTTGTTTTTGATGTCTGTTGATCAAGAATGTTCTGTAAATCTTTATGGACTCTCTGCTCAGTAAGTGTATTAGAATATAGAGTGATGGATGCAACAATGTTGGTTCAATGTAATTGTGAAATATGTGCTCAAATTATGCTGCTAGCACCTAACCATGTGAGAGATTACATGGCCACACATGAGTACATTGTAAATATGAAGAATTATATAAAGAGATGTGTGTTACTTTACTGTTATGTAGGATGCTTATTCTTAAAAAAAAACCAAAAGCACAAAAAGAAAAATGTGGTCCTTATCAGAGTATCAGCTAGTACTTGATTGTATTTTGTACCTTTAAAAAGTGTGGTGGGACTTTTGCAGTGTAGGACAATCTTGTTATCCTGTTAGCTGTCCTTTTAAATGACATTTTTACTGATCCTGTAATTGAATATTGTCATGGACTAATGAAATGTTTTTTGTAAAACTACATTTTGGTTGTACATGATTTCATACACATACATATATAGATATGTATGTATTATCAATATAGGTGCATAAACACACACCCCTAACTAAGCTTTTCAGAGACCCAGCAGCTTTTATATTTTCAAGTGTTGAATTTTCCCACAAACTAGGGGTATGATTTTTATCTCTCCCTTTTCATATATGCCAGCATCCCTACACATTCCAGATCCCCATCCTTTATCAACTAACATTCCTTTTTTGCAAATATAATTTCTGTTTGTAGATAAATACTTGGAAGAGTTCCCAGAATTTTTAAACAGATGTAGAACACCTGGATACAGTTGTGCACTTTCTGTGACTTCTAGAGTGAAGAGCTTTGCAAAGGACAGCTCCTGTAATGCTCCTGCAGCTGGGTAGTCAGTAGCTTCTCTGTTTTGAAACAAAGGCTAAACCTTAACTCTAGAAAAGGACACTGTGTCTTTTCACTTTACTACTTGGCTTTACTCTTACCAAGTCAGTAAGAGGCCACTCTGTTTCTCATGTGAACTCCCCCAAATCTCCATCGCTGCCTTTTCAACTCCCTAAGAAATGTTCTTCCACATACATTAGATAGTTGACTGTCATAAAACCTGGAGCTTTAAGAAGCTGCTTGTTAATGATTTTATTAATGGTTACCCCATAAGTAGTTAAAACAATTAAAATTTTATAGCATCCTGTTGTAAAACAGGAGATAATCTATGACTATTAGTGGTTTCAGAGAGGGATGGTGTTACAATTGTTTTTTCCATCTTGGTAAATGTATTTCTTCAGGATTAATGAACTTCAGTCCTTGTTACACTCACTAAAAGCACTGCCTTTTACTCAGTATTTTTGCCATTGGTCACTAAATGTCACCAGTTTCTTCATGTGTCTGCTGATATACCAAAGTCAGTCCTCTTCAAATAAACCAAACATTTCAAATCCTTCTGAAGTTTTCTTCTCAACAGGTCCTCATCCAGACCCTTTTTGCTGATGGCTTCTATTTCAGTAGACCTCTTAAGTTGGGGGGATGGTGGGTGGTTACCGAATTCCTGGATTACAATGCTGAGATAAAAGCTGAAATCTCTTTTAATTCTTACATGCAGCAGCAACCTAGACACAGTGGAGGTCAGGTAGTTGTTTTTAGTGTGTGCTGTCCATAAGGCCTCCTTTAGTGTGCAGTTCATCAGTTAGCTGTTGGAGGAAGAGTGGAGAGAGGGTCCAGTGGAGGATTCCAGCTGTGGAACGTGGCAGGATTCAGTAGCCCCCCACTCTGACTGTGGCCTGATGCCTTCTGAAACGCAAAAGACTTGAGAGTGACTAAAGGACTGTTTGTTAGTTCTAGTAGGAGAAATGAGTCCATGCAGCTAACATTGTTAATTTTTTTGATGCAGTGTATTACATCAATAAATTAACAACATTAGTCAGCTAGCCCCTAAAACCACTTGGTTATACTTTTAAATCTATGGTAAACACATAAAAAAACCCCCTTTTACCTGGAAGTCTGGGAAATCAGAAATAAAAACAAGCACTTTCTCATATGAAAACAGAATTATTTTTAAAGACAAATAATATACAAAATCTGAGTTGATTAACTATTGTATGTGAGAGTGTGCTTACATTTCCCGCAGTTGACAGTATAAGGAGAAATGCAAAGCAGCAGAGGTAAAGAAAACTATTTCACTGCTACTGTTAGGAGGTTGCTTGGTTTAAGTGGAGCATGCCTCCCATTCACAGGTGCTTAGAGCTAGAACCTTTTGCCTAGACCTAGTCATACTTACTCATCTTGGAAGGATATTTATTCGACCAAATAAATTTGTTTCAGCAGCTACTCCTGGGAAGACCTTCCTTCTTTCCTGTACTGCAGGAGGCAGTAAAATCAGGAAAGGCTAAGACAGAGACCGTAGAAGAAATGGGATTGACAAAAGAGCTTGGGAGTGGGTAGAATAGAAACCCCCATGTTTCAGTCAGTGATTTCATTGATACAGTGATGAAGGCCATCAGCATTGTTCTGGGTATCTGGTGATCAAGGTTCAGCAATGGAAGAAAAAAGATCTGTTCAGTTAAGATAGTCTTTTGCTAAGGAATTATGAAGTAAAGTTTAGTCTACTTCTAAAGGTTCCATGCTGCTGGATGTCCTAGAATATTCTTACTAATTTTCATCCAGTACTTAGTCCCTAACCCAGTCCCAATAGTCATTTCCATCCATACTTTCTTTAGAAGTGTGGAATGTAGCTCAGTCCCTGAGTTCTATTAAATGTCTGGTTTTTTTGCTGGTAGACTTCTTGTTATGAGTTTTTATTACATTTTAAGTTTCATTTTTGTACCAGAATTCAGTGCATATGTTTGTAGGGCTTCAGTTAATACGAAAGTCCCTCCAGCACTGGGCAGCTGGATTTGGTCTGCTGGTGCCCAAGTTATTCATACAGCTTATTTGCAGAGCCCTTACCTCCCAAATCCTCTAAAACAAGCTAAGGGTGTGCTGCAGAGCAGGTTACCTGCTTTTGATGATTTTGATGCAGCCTGTGGACTCTCCCTTCCACACTTCCATATCAAGGTTATACAAACCACATTTTCGGAAGGTGAGTGAGCATCTGGCTATATGGCTAGGAATTCTAACAAATGCTATGTGACACTGGCAGCGCTCAGGTGATTTTCATGTATCCTCATCACAACTTTGGAGGCATCCTGATAGAATTACGCAGAACCCACATTAAATTGGCTCGATGATATAAACTCAATTCAGGTACTAACCATTCCTGCCCCTATCATACTTCTGTCTTCAAACACAAATTCAAGGGGGAAATAAATCAGATGCTGCAAAATTGGCATGTGTGCTATGTTGGCCTCACCCACATCACATAGCTGTATCTTTCTGAAAATACAGCAGTGCATCAAGAAAAATAAAAATTGCTTTCTAAAAAAAAAAAAGGCTTTTCTGCTTACAAAATAGTTTCTCATCTTCAGCAATCATGACAGTTTTGCTCCTCTCAAAACACAATAGAATTTATTTTCTGAAGAAGTTTTCATGAAAATTATAAACAGTATTTGAAATTAAAAGGCAGGAGTTTGACAGTATCTGTTGGCAGAGTTTCTTTAAGTGAAATATCTAAAACCGATACATGATAATCTAATTATTATTCTGACAGTTTGTAAACACAACAATAAAAACCCTTCAGTTGTCATTTAGCTTTCTAATTATATAGAACGGTGTGAAGCAACTCAAACAGTAAAAGAAAACAAGGTCTTCAAGGTTATAAAAATTGAAGTCCTTTTGTTTATTGTTTTAAAACAGAATAATTTATAATTAAATTTTGTTTTATTTTATAATTAGGAAAAAGGCATGGTTTAATTGATGTCAAGGCTTAGTACTGGAACAATTGAAACTATGAAATGTGAAATGAAGGCAACATTCTCTTATTTTTTCACAGTGGTATTAAAAAAAGAAAAAGCTGAAGCACAGCATGGAACACAGAGGAGTCAAATAATGTTAAATAAAGTGGATTAATCTTCAGGGGAAAAATAGAGGAATAAATAAACAATTGGAATATCAATTTGATGTTTTAAAAAATGTATTCACTGAGTTTCTTGGAGGTAAAATTCAGAGGGGTTGTAAGCTTTGGATTGGTGGCTTTGAATGGGAAAGCTGGCAATCCCATTAGTGCTGAGTGCTCTAAAATTAAGGCACAAAAGAAAAGCCTGTGCTGAATACTTCATTGTGTATGGGATCATTAAAAAGTAGAGATAAAAGAAGAGTCAATGAAGGGGGAAAGAAGCCATGGGAGATGAGGTTAATTCCAATTTTAAATATTAAAATACCATTCACTAAAGTTAGAAAGAAAAGGCCTGTTGGAGTCCTATGGCACACAATACTTTTCAATATGCATTTTGTAAATGTAGGTATTAAACTGGAAATTTCCTCCCTGCATGATATATAAAGATGTGCAATTATAGGTCTGCAATCAATCATGAACACTGACACCAGAGCAAAACCTTCTGAAATGCATTTTTATTCATGTGTATATTGTACAAGCCATCATATCCTGGATTTCATACCGGACTTGTCTTATGGCTAAAATAGTATAAAATGAATTATTTAAATCTTCTGGTTATTTAAATCTTGTGGTAAAGGTCTCAGTTGCTGACAATTTCTCACTTGTGTAGTTGACAAATTTATGTGACATGTTCCAGTCCTGGACAATACGTCATCATAAAGCCCTTGCAGAGGCCCAGTTTAAATCTTCAGTCATGGTTACTTAGGGTTATTGCTCAGTCAGTGAGATCACTTCAGTCACTTGAGAAAGAGTCCATGTTCCTGTCGAATACACATGGCTTGTCTACAGTTCAACTTTCTGACAGGGGCAGGCCTTGGTAGGGTATGACTGGTAGTGCTCGATGGGTCTGATCATCATCCAAGCAAACTTGCACGGGCGTTGCTTGTTGCAGTCTTTTTGCCAGTATATCACATTCCTGCGGTTTAGATTTGCTCCAGCACAGGCATCGTACCACCAGCCTCCCCCAGGAATGCCATTGAGTTCCAGTTTGGCACAATTCATAAAGTAATTGTCGTTGTCTCTGTCCTTGGTGGTGAACTTCTGGTTGTCATGGAGATAAGCTTCTGTGTCCAGGGTCAGCGCATCAGTGGCATTGCCCTTGTAAAGACCAACCCTGATTCGGTATTGAGACTCTTCCCCCTCAATCAGAAATGGCTCATACTGCCCCCATCTGACTTCAGCATTTAGATTTACAAGTTTCACTCCAAGAATATATTGCACTGAGCTGCCAGTTAACTGATGCATATATTCATTTCCTAGCCAGTGGTTCTCATGAGCAGAGCCAAATCCATATTTGTAGTCCTGCCAGGTCCTGTCAAAGTCGACAGTACTGTTGGCTGTAATGTGCTGGATTACTGTCCAGCCACCATCCTGCATGTTACAAAAGACAACAATCAGTTCCTCTTTTGGCTGGATGATGTAAAGGCCATCTCTGGAATTTCCTTTGGAACGCTGGAAAATCTCAAAACAGTCCCTTGGATAGTCTGAGTAAAAAAAAAAAAAAAAAACACACCAAAAGAAAAGTTAAATTCTGTTCAAATAATAAATACCAGAAATTGAACTCTGTCCTTTAGAGTGACTGAATGACTCTTTTCAGATGGGAAGCTGACTGACTTCATTGCAGCTGATGGGCATTTATTCAGCTAAAGGGGGAAGATTTTTATCAGGAACATGCAGGAAATACTCAGAAATTTTAAAAAATGGTTTGTTACTCTGTCATACAACAGAAGTACGATTTTGCACTTATGACAGAAATATGGTTGAAGAGCCAAAAGCTATGTAGAGATCATTCCTCTTCCACCAGTGTTGTCTCAGGTTGAGTATTCAGCAAGTTTGCAATTCCCTGTGCCATCTGTAGGACAATAGAGTTCAATAACTAGACCTAGTCTTTTCCTCAATGAACAAATTCATTTCTCTTGAACCAATTTATACTTCAGACACCTCTAACATTCTTGTGTTAAATTCTGAAATTTATGCCATGTGTTCGTTGATAAAAGGGCGATATTAAAGCATATTTCTTGTTAATATAAAGCCTATAAACATCTGAGGATTTTCCTAGGGTGAGCTCTTTTCACTCCAGGCTAAATTTTATCATGGATTTGCAGGTAGAACTACAGTTCTTTTCAGTGCTGAACACCAGTATCAGGAAAACAGATGAAAGTGCTTTTCCATTTTATTGCTTATCCAGTAAACTCAGAGGGTAATAAAAATGCCATATAAGGTTTGGGTTGACCCTCTCTATTGGGCTATAGTATTTACTGGGGTTTTTAAAATGTAACATGCTTATAAGATAAATTATTGCTCTAGTATAATATCAGCCATCTCTGAGACTACAGCACAATGCTCTCAGTTTTACAATTGATTGTGAGGTTTCCTAAGAGCCAGAACATAATTTATTTAAATATACATTTACATGTGTATGAACTTATAGAGAGAGAATTCCTTTTGTAGAGAAGGATGATAGTCATTGTTCTGTTACTCAGAAATATGTTTATGAATTGAAATCACTCACTTCTCCATAGAGTTGAAAGGCAAGTCCTTATGTCATTAAACTGTGGAATACTTGTAATTTGTATTTAATAAAACCTTGAACATTTTATTATCTCTGTAAGAAAAAATTCAGTAAAAATTACATTTGCCTGGTAGACATAGCCTACCTGACTCCAAATGTGATGCCATGATTTTATAGGAGGTTTATTTAAGTAATTCATCTGGTGATGTCCAAGCCAGCAATATACACTGCCCTTCTCAGTGAATATTATAGAACAACTTCTACAGATAGGTTCAGGACTTTGTGGGAGGACACATCCATATTGCAAATTATTCTTCCAGGGCTAGCTTTCATATATGTTGGTTGAAAATGTTACAGCAAAGCAATAAAGTAAAACACAGAACTCTTCCATACCACTTGCTTTCTTCATGAGTACCTTTTTCATTGATGTTTCCCAGTCTCTCATAGTCTCTTTGGGGGAGAAGGTGGGCGTTAGCCAGGACCACTGCCTCTTTGGTGCCCAGGGATACAGTGCATTGAGACAGCAAGAACAGCATGAACCCTGCTGAGCTCCTCAATAGCATCTTCCTTCTGTGTCAGTCCTCCTGCAGCAATAAGCTGGAACTGAAAATGGCAATATTTATGACTTCTAGTACAAAAGTCCTGAAGGAGAAAGGTTTTGAAATACTGGGCTTCAATATGGTAAGCCTCTGTCAATGTTGGCTTCTCCCATCTTTGAAGGACCTCTCCTTTCCTGATGTCTCAGACCTCATTTCTGACAAGTCATTCATTTTTCTGACACAGAGTGCTGTGCTGAGACACTTAGAACCTCTCTTACCTGTCACCTGTGCCATGCTGGGCAATGAAACATAATGTAATTGTGAATGTGGCAAAAAAACATCAAGAGTAATGTAATGACAAAAGAAAAAGCTCAACTCTCAGAGTTGAATTTTTCTTATTCCCTGAATCCAAACTGCAGTGAAATAGAGACACCAATGGTCAAAGGGACAGAAACAGGAACGTTAGTTCTGCTGACTCAAACAGTTAGCTCGAACAGTACTCAGAAACACGGCTTTCCTAGTGCTGGAATGCACTGGAGTTCACATAGTTCACTTAAACTGAACTATGCCTTTTTGCGAATTCCTGTCTACAGATTGAAATAACAGGTCACAGGTTTCAATCAGATATAAGAAAAATGTTCAGTAAACAAAGCAAAAGAACTTTTTTTTAGCCTCTTCAAAACCCACAAGGGTTCAATAGACTGAATTGAAACAGCTCTGAGCCTCGTGTTATCCACCTTTTGGGGTACATGTCTATTAATACTTCATTCAGTGCAGAAGAAGGCTTAGGCTATTACTGGACTAAATCCTGGGGTCCTCACTTAGGCAAATCCCAGATTCTCTGAAGAGGAGTTTCTGTCAACAGCTTAGAATGAATCAGGTAAACAAATGTTTCCTATACTCTCAAAGGATTTATTTACTTGTATTTACTCTAACCAAAGTCTTTTAATGCTTTTTTTTTTTTTTTAGGACTGGGCTCTCCACAGGGGCTTTGCTGAAGGCAGAAAATAAATCTAGCAAAAAAGCTCGTTGGTCAGGGATTATTTCCTGCCAGAATCAACACAGAGTTTGCAGAGGCCAGTACCCTTCTCCACAGTGGCTTATGCTGCAACAAAGCCACATTCCTTATAAATCTAGTGACTTAGCAGCAGATTCAGCAAACAGTTTTCCAGAGTGAAAAAATTCAGCACATTTTTAAAAAAATGTTCAAGATAAATCATTGTAATAAAGTTCAGGTTTGAGAGTTAATTTTTCTACCTACCATACGCAAAGCCAGCAAACCAGAATTTTCTATTCTACCTAAAAATATTCAGTACTAACTATGATTACTATTAAAATATAATTTGCCATTTTATGCAAAGCTGGTCATTTGACATTGGGATCACAATAAACTAGAAAATTACCTTCCATGAAATCTGGCATAGTGCTTCCCTTTAAACACTTAAATTCTGCTGTATACTTGTATTTTCTACAGTCAGGTTATCATTTTCACCAAAAGCTTTGATTATTTTTGCTATTATGAACTATTAAATTATAAATTACTTTAAATCAAACCCTAATCCACAAGCCCAAATATTGATTTTCATGAAATTTGAATTTGGATCTGGTGTTACTTTTTTGAACTGTTTTGTTTTTCTTTTAGTATTTTTTGTTCAGTTATATTTATGCATAAGCATTGAAAATTGATTTAAAGATCAATTTAATTCCAGAATAGAAATTAGTATTAAAAATTATTAAGAAAGCACCCAAGGAACACAGCACTGGGCAGGCACCTTACCTCTTTCAAGTGAAGACTGGCAAAGAACACAAATGAACTCACTCTACAGTTGTACTTTGCCTGCTACTTAAGTCCAGGTGAATAAATCAGATCCAATGTACTATCTCAAATGCAGCAAAATTGCATATTCCTTATTTCACTCTGTGCTTAATCTGCTGGACTTTGCTCTGACATTTTATACTTGCATTTAAGTTTGTATGAATTATAAAGTACAAAGTTCTTCCATAATTATTAAAATTACATAGTAATTAATTTACATTTCCTTTATTAACCAATAGTTAATCAAGAACTTTTAGTTCAGTGAATTATTTTTGTTGCTTAAATAGACACAGGCAGATGCTAAAATTTACTTTGCCATTTTGCACAGATGAATTATCTCAAAGCTCTACTGAAATGTAGTCACATTTAAATTGCAGAGATGACTTGATTTTTAAGTATTAGGAAGAATCTAACTATAAACCATGTTGTGACTTCATGTTTAATGTGAATGAATCAAAAACAGTGTCTGAGAGTTCTAAAAAATACAGCGAACAAAAGCAGAACAGGCTGGTCAACAGGTTTCTATTTTAGTTTATGGGGATTAACAAGAGTCAGTTAACATTAACTTGAATCAAAACTGTTGTGAACTAAATAAATTAATTATTGCTATGTATCTGAAAGTTCTACTGTCTACCTGCATGGCCTTTAGGTGACATCTAATCTACATTTACCCTTTGAAAGCTTAGACAACTCTTAAGTTTTTGAGCTTCCTGATCCACCTTGCAACCCACTTTGATCAGATTCTGTCCTTGAAACAAATCAGTTAAAATGGGTGGAACACTTAAGACCTGTGCAAGCTCTACTTCAGGATTCATATAAAGTCATAATTTCTGTTCTTCAATAACTCATCCTCAGTGAGGATTTGTACTTCAGTGAGGATTTTATTTCACAATTAAATCAATACCCACAGCAAATGTTTTAGGAAATATTTGCTTGTAACATTTAAAATTCAATGATCTTTCTCTTCCTTTTTAAAGTACAAGCAATCTATTACACAGGAGGATGTCCACAGGGAGTCAGAACAGTATCTTCTCCATGACACTGGTCAGTTGTAGAGCTACAGGGAAAAATTTAAGAATATATATTCTCTGTTTTTAGCATTATGAAGATCAGGGAACTTCTGATATTTGTGTGTTTGACAATATCTAATTTATGGTTGGTAGCAAGTATTAGAAGCTTTGTCTAAGGCATGAAAATACTGTATGGTAGCTTATAAAATATAAAAAATGTTTTGAACAGATATGGATCTTGCTGAAATAGTATGCTAAGAAAAGGCAGGGGAAGGTACATTTCTGTCCATATGGACACACGCTGAAAAACAAAATTGTCTCTAGTGGTATTCATTGATGGGCCTCTCATCACCCTGATATAAATTGGGGTGCATCTTTGGTGCCTTTGATTCACATAAATGTCATCACTGTTTATCTCCTCTCCTGTCTTTCCATTTTTCTTTACTTTCTTGCTGTTTGCTTCTTTGTTGATTTCCAAACTTTCATCTGAGCTGGCAGAGCAGAAGTGAAGTGGGAAGTGTTTAATTAGAAGACAGAAGAAAGGGCATCAGTATTCATTCACTCATGCTCAGAAAAGCATCTATTTTTGTAGATGAAAACTTTGAAAAACAATTTAAATCTTTACATCTCCCTCTCTGCTCTTGACTCCGAGAATAATTTTTCAGAAATTATATCATGATCTTAAGGTCAGAGTACTTTACATAGGTATGGTTTGGTAATATACAGGTTTCAAAATAAAACATTGCTACAATGACTTGTTTTTAGCCATGCTAAGATACTTCATTTCCTAGCCAAATGACCACATACTCCTTCTGTGCAATATGCTGAAGTTTTAATTATCCTTCTGATTCTGCTGAGCTTTAACTGACAAGCATTCATTTGAATTTTCCCAATTTGGGCTCTCCTATGTGGAAATACTCTTTACACATTATTTATATCCATATGGTCCATTGATCCAACCTGCTCAGATCCCTCTGCAGAGCCTTCCTGCCCTCCAGCAGATCAACATTTCCACCCAACTTTTTGTCTGCAAGCTGACTGAGGGTGCATTTGATCCCCTTATCCAAATCATTGATAAAGACATTAAAATGGACTGGCTCCAAAACTGAGCCCTGGGGAACACCACAGGGCTGGATGTAGTCAGTCACCAGCTGGATGTAGCACCGCTCACCCCCACTCCCTGGGCCGCTTTCTTACCTGGAGATGAGTGCACCTGTCCAAGCCACAGGAGTCCAGTCTCTCCAGGAGAATGCTGCGGGGAACACCAAAGGCTTGACTAAGGTCCAGGTAGACAACATCCACTGCCTTCCCATTATCCACTTGAGTAGGTCACCTCGTCCTAAGAGACCCAGCTGGTCAGGGTCTTTCACAAACCCATGCTGTGTGGGCCTGATCCCCTGATTGCCTGAGTACCATCACAGTGGTGGAAGCTTCCATGAGCTTCCCCAACACCAAGGTCAGGATAACAGGCCTGTAGTTCCCAGATCCTCCTTCCAGTCTTGCAGAGGGGTGTTGCATTTCCCCTAAGCTTCCTGGTTAGCCAGGACTGCTGATAAATGGTGGAAAGTGGCTCAGCGAGCAGTTCTGCCAGCTCCCACCTGGCCCCACAGGCCTGAGTGTGTCTATGTGGCATAGCAGGTTGCTGAGCATTTCCCCTCGGATTGTAGTGACTTCATTCTGCTCCCCATTCCTGTCTTCCAACTCACAGGGCTGAGCAGCTTGAGAACAACTGGTCTTGCTGTTAACCACTTTAAGCATCTTAGCCTCGTCCTTGTCCTTTGTCACTTTTTACCCCTGCATCCAATAAAGAAGGAAGATTATCCTTAGCCCTCTTTCTGCTGGTAATGCATTTATAGAAACATTTTTATTGTCTTTTAGGGCAGTAGTCAGATTAAATTCTGGTTGTGCTTTGACCCTTCTAATCATATTCCCCATAAGCTCACATTATCTTTGTAGTTCCGAGTTTCCTTCTTCCAAAGGTCATAAAATCGGAGTTTCTCTTTGAGTTTCTGTCCAAGTTCTCTGTTCAGCCAGGCCACTCTTCCTTGCCACCTTTTGGCACATCGGACCGTTTGCTCTTGCATCTAAGATTTCCCTCTTGGAGAATGTTCTGCCTTCCTGGACTCCTTTGCATTTCAGGATGGGGACCAAGCTCTCTGGAAGTCCAAGGCAGTTCTGCTGTTCCTCCTCCTTACATCTCTAAGAACTTAAAAATCTATCATTTCATGCTCGCTGTGCCCAAGACAGACTCTGTCATTATGGGAAAGGCTTTGACACAGGCTGGCAACTTGCATACCCAGGATCTTCAAAAGCTTGACATGGGTGATTTATGGATTTGCTTGGTTGCCAGAAGCATGCAAAATGCTAACTTACATGCAAGAAAGTTGTTCAGTATACTGAGGAACACAAGAGACTAAGTTCTAACATGACAAAACACATAAAACATAACAACGAGCTCACTTAGTGTCTTTCCAGAAAGAAGTTTCATGCGCTCACAGCCCAAGTGACTGCTTTGGGAAAAGAAACTAGCAAACCAACAAAGCCTCACCAAAACAACAAAATCAGGCCATAGAAATGCTTCTGCGGCTTTGAGTGATTTTGAATTGCTTTGCAGCCTTGGCTAAATGCACTTTGGTATCTCTGCATAGGATCAGTAACAAAAAAGAATGTTCACAACAGCTTTCACTTGTTCTTGAACTTATGAGCTGGCACTGGCATATGAAGTGTGTGTTTTGTCTGACAATGCAGAAAGCCGTTATTAACTGCTGAAACACATTGCACATAATGCTATTTTCAATTGAAATTATAAATCTCTTCTTACACATTCAATATTTGTGAGATGAACCATTATTTGGGGAATGAACCAAAGTATATTTTTTGACTGAATGTAAAAAAGAATAAATTCTACATTCTTAGAAACATTTGACTTTTCAAATGTTCAGCAAATTTATTGAGATTTCTTACAAAAATATTTTAAGAAGTGAAGTAAATGCTAGAAACATATTCCTTGTATACTTCTGCTGAACCCAAGACTGAATTCTAAGGATGTAGAAACTTAACAGAACAGAAGAAGGTTTGCTTTCAACAAAAACCGTGGCCTAACTTGAAAAATACAATCAAAATCATAATCGTGGAAGATGCTGGAAAAGAACTGCTTGGTTAGGACTGGAGGTAATGAAAAACTTAAATTACTCAGGTAACTTTGAAAAATTGTATGATAGGAAACATCTGGTAATTGATTTTTTTTGTTCTAAAGGTGAAAAAAATATTGCCAGATATGAACACAGAAGGTGAAAACTGTCAGAGAATGCTTGCGTGGAATAACAATTAGGTGACACCTCTCTTAAGATAGTAGAATTTGTGATTCTGAGGAAAAGTATGTGCAGCATTGTAAGGACAATATATTAAAAAAAAATAAAAGGCAGACCAATAAACTTAGGCAACCATCTTCTATCCTCTCTTGCTAAGAGTCCGAGAGAGACAGGCTCTTTGAGCAGGATGGGAATTAATAAAAGGTACTATAGTGAAGATGAAATGACAAATTATTTCTCATGAAGAAAGACAGGACCCGTAGTCAGAGCACAAAAGGTCTGGCTGAAAAGTTCTTTAAAAACCTGAAATTTAGAATGAAGTTGTGTAAGCAAGGGGAGTCAAAGGACAGATCCTAAGAGTGACTATATAAGGATAACACAGAAACCAATCATGATAAAATTAGAGGTTAAGATTAAAAAGGTTACCACTATCAAGGGACATAAAACCCCCACAAATAGTCTGTAAATGGACTGGACATAAAATGAAGTTAAATCCAAAACCCCATTATTTTATGAGGGAGAAGGGCAAATGGCACAGGTTTTTTGTTGCAGACTTCATAGACAATGATCGGATACTTAATAAAATTAATTTTAATGAAGGAATAGGACTGGAGGCCAGATTAAGTGAAAAACATCTCAACAAAACTGAAGTAGTTAAGTATTTGCAAAGTGGCAAGGACAGATAAAATTCTGTATGTACCTTACAAAAAATCCTCTCTGAACCATTTACAATTACATTTTAGAAGTAATAGAGGTCCCAGATGATTTCATTGGGCCCATCTTTTAAAAAGGGGAAAAAGCTAAGCAAAATAAAGAAGAGTAAGATACCTTCCAAAACATAAGAAATAAAATAACCTAAAAAAAAACCCAAAAAAACCCACAACAACAAAAAAAAAAAAAAAACACACAGGGGAGGATAAACTGATAAAAGGCAGCCATCAAAGACTGGTCAAGAAAGAAATCTAATCAATTCATCAACTGTCTGTATTTTGGAGAAAATACACTTTAAAAGTATCTACCATTTCAGATCTGATCCAGATTTGGCATATTGCAAAGTATGAGTCAAACTCAGAGTCATATTTTAAACACTACCTATGTAGGTAGCAGTCAGTTTTCAGGATAATTTCTACTACAAAAACACATCTAGTAAAATCAGTAAGTTGAAAATATTTTCCATCTGAATGCACCCATTTTACCTAAAATACTTGAACAAATAGAAAAAAATATTTGAGAAGTACCTGCACAAATATTTGAGTCAAGAATTCCAGATGATAATCAGCCCAAGGATATTTAAAAAAGCAGTGTGTTGATCTTAATTTTAAATCAATTAGCTATGTGATTTCATTTAAAACATTATAGCTTAACCTTGTAATATAGGAGTCTAAAAATTATTTTCTCAACTGGGACAAGAAGCAGCTGGAAGCTTTGCCATGGCAACCATCTCATTTCCAAAGAGAGATTCTGTGACTTTTGTTGCTCTTTAGCAAGCTCACAGCTCAGTAGCAATGCTAAATAAAAAAGGGGGGGAGAGGGGGGCTTGGAAGAATCATGAAAAGAATGCTTCAAAACATAAGGCAGGCTTTAAGTAAACAAAGTAAATTCTCAGTCTGATGATGAACCCAAGGAAAAGAACCAAAGCAAAAAACCAAACCAAAACACGTATATCCCACCACTCTAACATGTGTCTTTGCAAGTGACTATAGAATCAATCTCTCCTGGAAATTATGTTTATCACAGATTTCCCTGTCTCACACTAAGTACGTGACTTAGTTTCTTGATCCTACTGTTTAAGGGAAATTGATAGCAACATGAATAATACACAGGGGGTGGATAGGGTGGGAGCAAAAAAATTTCTGTCAAAACAACACATTTTACTGCCCACAGCTCTCCCCAGGAGAGAGGTTGAGATCATATCATAAGAATTAGTCAGATTTCTCAATGACTACTGAAAGGTTTTAAGGAACTACAGTGTTACGGTGTTATGAACCTAGAGTCTTAGAACTTGTACAGACTAGAAAACCTCCAATACCTCTTTAACACATTGGTTCTGAAAAAGTTACAGAATTTAGAAATTGAGGGAAGTTCATGCACAGATCTCAGGGCTATGGTTTAAACTCTTATTTACTCCTGCTTCAGTCTGGTTGGCTAAATGCCCTTTCCTGGTTACTGGAGAATTGCCTGGCTATGGCACACTTGGGATGCAGACAACAGTCACTCAGACAACAGTGTGCTCAAGTGCTACAGCAGCACAAGGCCACACACAGTCTAAAAGCACATTCCTTTGGCGTAGGCTGGGAGATTTTCATCATCTGTATCTGCAGTCGTGCTGTGCTCCACTGCTGAGGCCAAAACCCCTTGCACTGGCTGGAGAAGGAATACTAAAGCTCCCTTCAGAAGGAAAGCTGTGTAGCAGAGCAAGATCTTCAGAGGTGTGTATGTATTTTTGCCCAGGTATGAATGCCCAGGAACCTGGCTGCACTGGTAACTATATTTTGTTCATAAGGGAGCTAACTGAAGCAAGTAAGCCCCACTAAAAATAGTAAATACAGTAGAACCTAATTCCTGGTTCAGACTTCTGTTGATAAACCACATCATATTCTTACTGCAGAAGCACTTGCTTATTCAAATTCCTAACTTGGAATGTAAAGGAATTGTTAGGATGTAAGAGCATGTAAACATAAAGTATATATATCAAGTATTAAAAATACATAAGGAAAGAATAAACAATAAAACACCATTAAAAAAAATAAACAGTGCTTAAATCAAGTTAGAAATTTACATCTTTTTAGATGTAATCATGTTTTAGCAAAGAAGCAAATTTAGAAAGTGGAAATCTATTCAGTTTAAAAAAAAGCTATCAAATTTGAACAATGTTCAAGAAGATTAAAAAAGGCTAACAAGGAACTGCAAAGCTGTAAAGGCACTTAATGAGCTTCAGAAGGCAAGTGTATTCTGTCATATAAAAAAGACACATAAAGAAGAATAATGTATGAACAAGAGCATGCAGACTTTGTGTAATCAACAGATTTGATTGAGAGGCAGGATTCTACAAATGTGTTTCTTTACTGATGAAGCAGGTTGAAAGCAGCAGGTGACTTTTGGTGTTAGTTAATGGGACTTAAGATGACTCTTCATGAAGAGCTACCCAGACCCTTTGGACATTTTATTCAATCTTTTTACCAACGAAATAGTTGTAAACAGTGCATTACGTTAAACTCTTGTATTGGCAGTGAATAGTGTCAGAGTCTATAAAATCCTTCTAATACTTTCCTCAGTGTACACTTACACTTTTTGAAAAAAAAAAAAAAAAAAACAACCCCTAACAATAAAATAAGTTTTAAACATATTACAAAGAAAGCACAGCAATTTGATCAGGTTTTTCCAGGACAAATGACCTCTCCACCGTTAGTAAGCTACCTGGTGATAGAAATAATTGGTTGCTACCAGTGAAACCCTTGAAAGAACAAGTGATGTATACAATTATTTCTGTCAGCACCAGCTTAATAGCGCTTGCTACTGCAATTTCAGCAAGACTCTTTAGTCTTCATAAAAACAAAGGGCTAAAAGTGAAAAAATTCTGTGCAAATACCATGTGAATAGAAGTAGCAGAAAAACAAACCAAAAGAAAAGAGCGAATCAACACTACAGTTCGAAACCAAAAATGAGATGATTTCATGAAAAGGTTCCTCTAGGAATATTTACTGATTGCCTGTTGATGCTCATATCTAAAGTGGGGGACCCTTACAAAGCTACAGGTAGGGGTATTATTTTTATGAAGCAAACATTTATTCACAAACCTGTTAATAACACCGTAGCTCAATTCTCGTCACTTATGGTAAATATGATGACGGATGCTTATTCCACTATAAGCCTGCTTTTCGGTAACTTTTAGTAACTGCTTCACCTCTCATCTGAGCTCCTTCTCTTTCTAAGATGTTTGGCATGGCAAAAATACAGGCTCATTAGGAGGTTTGACCTCAAATTTCTTTGGACACTCTTTACTAATTCAGCTTATGCATTTCTCACCTCCCAGGCTGAAGCATTTGGAGCCACATCAATGGATGATTGAGAAAACAAACTGGTAGGAAAAGAGACACTCCTCCCTACTGCCAGAAATTTGCTTCAAGTCCTATTCTGTTCTGATCCAAGGAATGGAAAGTATTACTCCCAAGTATTTAACTGGATGCTTCATGCATCTGCATGGTAAATAGCAGTCCCATGCCCTGCACACCAGACTATGAGCTTGGGTGTCCTATTCTCCATTCTGGAACACAATAGAAAACCCACATCTGTGTGTACCAGACAGCAAGAAGACCCTTAAAGAATCCAGAGAACTTCTGAGGAGAACATTCTAATATTTCAAACAGAAAAAATGTTCCATTAAAAAATCTTTTTCCCTTTTTACCTGCTTTGTTTGCAAATGAGTTTTACCACCTGATATATTACTTGTTAAACGCTGTATTCAAATTAAAAGAATCAGTTGCAAATTCAGTTTTGTTTGAAAAATGCCACAAAAGGTTTTCTTTCTTTTGCATATTAACTACCTTTTGCCCTTGACTGAATGACAGTCTTTAATTAATTTTTATTCCTACCAGCCATGCAGAACCAAACACACAATACAAATGATCCTAACTGTGATGTTTTGTGCATCATCAATGAATGAGCTAACTAGCTAAAGTTCCACTTGTTTTTCCACAGAAAATTAATCCTTATAGTCTTATTAGGAACAAGGTATTACATAAAGGTTACTGACAGCATAATTGAAGGAATAACCTTGTAATTCAAAAGTGAACCAGTTTTCCTGAAAAATCAATATTTATTATGAAAGAGGATGAATAATCCTTTATGGCTTTTGAAACACAGAAACAAAATAAATTAAAATGCCTCAACCTATTTATGACCTCAAGAAGCTTTCACTAGCTCAATCTGAAAATAGACTAAAACTCAATACTATTCCTACAGACAATTTTCTGACTAAAACCTCCCTGAATGTTGTACTAATATATGGCCTGAATCACCTGATTATTCAGACAATGTAATGCTCAAAATAGTCATTAAGATCTAAGGTCCTGTCTTTAAAGCCACTAAAATGATGGAAGAAGTAAGAGCCTTTAAAATTCTATTTTTTTTCACTATTGACACTGATTGCTTTTTGGAAGTCAAAGTGTAATAATGTATTTATTAGAAGACTACTACATAGAATAAACCCTACACTGAGCAGGGGAAATCTGTCTAGATTTGGCAAATACCAAAGACGCAAAGAAGTCAGTTCTCTCCTAAAGGCTGTGACTATAGTTCATTTCCTCACTAGTCACTTGTCAACACTACATTCACCTAGAACACAATGTCTGTAGAACATCATGGAAACATCTTACAATTTTTTGCAAACCTTAATATTTAAGTTAAATATGTCATGACAGCAGTACTTAAATTTTCTTCTTCCTTTGGGGGCTTTCTCCAAATTTTTCTCCTTACAATTAATTATAGCTTCAAGGATCTTACTAAATGAAACACTGCCAGAGAACTTTCCTGGACGTGAGAATCCGCTGATTTGTAGCATTAAGCTTGGGCAATAGCTGTCAATACATTTTTGGAATATGCCTAATAACACACAATCCTGGATACGGTAGCAAAGTTAGCAGGGCAATAAATAACTGCTGAGCTGCAGCGTCTCCGAGCTCTGTTTTGGAGAGCACAGCACGCAGGAGTTCTTCCAGCCAGGCTGGCCTCTGTGCCAGTTCCTGGTAGGGAACAAGCCTTTGGAGATATAGACCATGGTTAGGCCTATTAAGTGGGACCTTCCAAATTCCCTGTGCACCACAGGTGCTTCTTGTGCAACTCCTGCCTAAGAATGTGCAAAATGTAATCTTTTCAACCTTTTAACATTGTTCAGTAAATCTGCTTTTCAACTGATCTGAAGTTTAAAATTTTAAGTTCTTTCTGTATTCCTTAGCCCATCTACAGTAGATGTAAACACTTCCATTTTCCTTCAGTCTGTTAAATTAGCACCATATATAGCCAAATATATCCATATTTTATTCTGATTTATCAGAATGAAAACCACTAAGGGTTTGTTACTATTGATTTTATATTGATTATTTTCCTAAAAGAAGTAAGTCTCAAATGAAATATAAAATTGTAGGAATACAAATTTACTATCTACTAAATACCAATAGCAACAAAATTAAGGTCAAAGATGTCTTAAGCATGAAAATTAAATCTTTTTAGTACTTTAAGGTACTGCTATCATTGTTAGCTTAGGGTCCTTTTAGCGAACTGTAAAACAAACTTTGCCCTCTTTGAGCTACTGATTACACGTGACCTTTATGCAATTAAGAGTACATTAACACCCAAGTGGAGATGTTTAAATGGATCTTAGTGATTTAATACACTTTTCACTAAGTTGGAAAATGGTATGTACTTAAATTTCCAGATTGTTTTTGAAATCCTGACATGCAGTTACTTAAAAAGGGTTGCTTTAACAGATACATCTAAAGATCTACACAATAATGCTTAACAAAGGTACTCTTTAACAAGATTACATACTGGATTTTTTTCTGTAAGCTCATTGCCACACTGTCTGAGTACCCAATATTCATTTCTAAATTTATCTTCACATTTACTTTTATGGGATGAGTTTCTCATAACTTATACACAAGAAATTGAAACAGAAATAATCAATGTTTTTTACAGTCTGACAGCTGCATCTGAACTCAAGGCACTTGATAGTGAAGTTCTCTTCACAAATACAAGTCTTACTCACAAGCCAGCCTGTCTCTCTGAAGCAATACACCCTCCATTTACAGAGCCACTATCATCCTCACTGCATCAAAAAGATAAAGAGCGCCAAAAAAATTTTGTTTAAAACAAAAGGGAGATAGCTGTACATTAGATTTCTTCCTTATATGTGTAGAATGTGTGCATCTTTCATGATGCAATTGGTAAAATTATTTCAAAATGTTCCAAACACCTTCCAGACCATCTTAAATGACTAATAGCTAAAACAGACTTCAGCAAAATATGTCCCCTCACCCTTCTACATGGCTTGCCATAAACTTAGTTGCCCACTCATTGAGAATGTGGCTAAATGAGCTCTTCAGCTACAAATCCTCAAGATGCAGTGAGCTCATTGTATTACTCACACTCACTGCCAGGAACAGAGAATTCCTGCCTCTGACTGAATGTTTCTGGTGCTTACTTTCTGTGGGCTCTGGAATTTCTTTGATCCTTCTGTGAGCTGATTTAACTTTTTAAAACGTAAGAGAATTCCAGCAGACTGATGAACCAATTTTGCTTGTTAAATCAAGGCATGACAAAGCCTGAGAAACACTAGAACTTGTAATCAGATGGCAGCAGGGTTATCTAGTCCAAGCTGAGGGAGTGTGTCTTCCTCCTTTTGGCAATAAGGAAATCGGCTTGTCTATAGTCCAAGTAAATCTTTAATTTCTGTTCTGAGGTATCAGTTGCTTCGATTCACAGTCTCACTAAAAGGCAGCTATGTTGGGGTTTTTTTTGAAAATGGAGATGCCAGACCTAACACAGAAGACTGATCCTAAAAGTCCGTAAATAAGGAAACTGAACTACAGCAAATATTTATTTTCTGCAGAAATTCAACCTTGCATTATAACTGCTTCAGGATCAAGTAAGTTTTGCCAAGTGGCATTTATGATAGCCCAAGGCCACATTACAACTTCAATTGACTATGCTTGTCTTGACTGTGGTGGAGTTATAACCTTCACAGTGGCTGTTTTGGGGCCCTGCCCAGGACTTGGGCCGGAAAGAGTGTCGATAACCAGAGACATTTTCATTACTGATGCACAGTGCTCCCACGGAGCCAAGGCCTTTTCTGCTCCTCATCCCACCCCACCAGCAAGGGGCCTGGGGGCGCCCAAGGAGTTGGGAGGTGACACAGCCAGGACAGCTGACCCTAAATGACCAAAGGGATATTCCACACCATATGGCATCATGCTCTGCATACAGAGCTGGGGGAAGAAGAGTGGGATATTTGGAGTGGTGGCTTTGTCTTGCCAAGTGCGCACTGGGTGTGCTGGAGCCCTGTAGTCCTGGGGAGGACTGAACCCCTGCCTGCCCATGGGAAGTTGTGAATTGTTTTGTTTAGTGTGTGCAGATTTTGCTTTCCCTATTAAACTGCCCTTATCTCGACCCACAAATGTTTTTACCCTTCTGACTCCCTTCCCCATCCCACCGGGGGAGGTGAGTGAGCAGCTGTGTGGGGCTGGGCTATTGGCCAAGGTTAAACTACAACGACCAGCTGACTGTAGTAAGTGACCAATGCCCTCTGGCTAGAACCTCTTTGCTCACTTGACACACAGATTCCAGCTCTAAAATGAAAAAAAATTGTAACTTGCAGTAGTTCAGGAGCAGACTTAACACATTTCTACAAATTCCTTTATCACAAAGGTGTCTGAAAAGGAAGTGAATAATGTACAAGAGTTTTGGGCTTGGATTTTTCTGGTAACAGGTTTCTGAAGAGGGACACTGCATCTGATCCTGATGCACCAAAGAACTGACTCAACCTTCATTTACAAAGTCCTAAAAAATAGAGAAGTGTTGAATATTCCATATGCTCCTTCCAAAGTTTCACAATTTTTACAGTTCCTGTGAACTTTTTCACTCTGAACTCTTAACAGACTTTCATCTTTTCATGGCCTGAATTCTCCATTCTCCCTTGAAGACAAATCAAGAAGGTGAACAGACACCATGATAGAAGGCAGAAATACTAGTTCCTACCTTTGGAATTTTTCCATGTTCCTAACATGGAAAAATGCATCAGTATGATTAATTATAAGCTAATGCAATGCAATTGTTATTTCAATTACTGTTAAACTAAAGTAACTCATGGCTTGTACTTTCCAGGAGAGCACAGTAACAATTCTAATTGCTCCATCTTCAAAGAACTGCTTTGTTTTTCATATAATTTTTTCATAAGACACTGCTGAAAAGAGGGGTTTTTTATCGTTTTTTTTCTTCACCAATGCAACTTGACACTTATTTCAGTAGATCCTTCCAGCCAGAATATCCAAATATTGTCTTGTCTCCCCTGAAAATATTTTACTTAATATGTGACACAAAAAGACCATTCAAACAAAACAAAAAGAGCGCAAAATGTGCAGCTTATTTTGCAGAGTGAAATCTTTCATTGTCCACAGAAAAGACTGGGTTATTTCTTCTCCAACACCTTAAAAATTGACTTAATCTTATGAATGAGTATTAAGTCTCTCGCAACTTTAATGTTTCCCAGCATAACTTCTAAATATGTATTCTAAGAGAATTTATAGCCCTCTTCTGTGTATGGCTGAACAAATACATGCATTAGAATTGATTTTGCTTCAGATGTACTGTAAGTGGATGTTAAATACCACTTCTGGAAGCAGATATACATTACCTACGCTGCATGGACAGTGTTACCTAAGAAGTTACCACCTGTAAAGATGAAAAACAGCATTTATGAAAAAAAAAAAAA
>WBMY01012324.1:1128682-1152572 GCA_013397315.1 Donacobius atricapilla
CTATCCCCATTTCTGTTTTTTAGCTTTAGCAGCAACCTTCTCTTTTTGAATCAAGAACTCTGAAGTGGAAAGAACCCCTTTAGAGATATTAAGGGACATGCCACCACTCCAGTACATTTAGAAATGTATTGGAGTACACAGGAAAGGTGAAAATGATATTTCTGCACAGAAATGAATGGAAACATGCTTATACAGGATTTTTGTGTACATAACACGTCTGCACTCCACCCAACATCGTAATTATTTTGTGTGGTCAGAAAACTATGAAAGATATAAGCTTGTAAAAATGAAAATTCAAACTGGCACCAACAAATTTAAAGAATGGCACTCAGAGGGGGAAGCAAGATGGGTGAATAGGAAAAAAATCCCCAACCCAAACCAACTAACCACTCGCTCCTAAGCAGCAGGATTTCTCCCTAACTAGTCACCAGCCTGCTATTTACAAAGGTTCTGAACTGTAGGCATTTTTAAATAACAGGCAGTAGAATATTGGTAGGGCATTCATGTTTAAAAACATTTATAGACACACAAAACCTTTTTATACAACAGCTTCATCTCAAATACCATAGTGGCCTCCACAGTTGCTGTGTGTAGGGCATAAACCTAAGCCTCTGAGTTTTCACTAAGTTGTTCTGTAGTGAGAACCTGGAGGACCTGAGGGACAAGACATCATTTGGGAAACTAGGTGTGCCAAATATGAAGGCATTTTAGTCTCACTTGGATAAGTGACAAGGATGTGGAGCTGGAAATTCAGCCAAGCAGATGTGCCCCAACATGCCAGAGGGGTGGAAAAGCAGCAACTGTGAGGAAAGATGACTGCTCTGTGAGCATCGGGTCTCCAGCCTTCCTTTGTGAAGTGCCTCACTGCTGTGGATTGATAAGGCACAAAGGACTGGAAAGACTTTCAGTTATTGTCATACCCCAATCTCCCAGCAATCACAGGCACACTTTTCAGGTAATGGGAATTTTTGTACCGTAGCTTAAACACTCCTCCTTCCCTGGTTTTATGCAATTCCCTACACTGACATGCAGGACAGCACACATCAGCCACAGTCCTGATTAGAATGTGCCTGTATTCAAGCCCTCAACCCCCTGTAAAGATTATTGATGCCACCACTCAGAGGACAGTATTTTTAGAGGTACCTCTTACAGCACTACACCATTATCCAATTAATAGATTTAGAAAATTCCCTGTCTGCTCTCTTTATCCAAAAACACCTTAACTGTAACATCTTAAAAAAAAATCCCAAAAAACAAAAACCCAAACAAAAAAACCTCCAAAACCAAGGCTCTAAAAAAATTTATGTGAAAAGACAGTTGCTCTGGTGGGCAGGGTTCACTTCACAATCAGCTACTCTGCTTATTCTTATGCTAATGCTGGCTGCTGGCACAGAATCACTCCAGAATTAACACTCCCATGGATCACTCCTCGTTTTAGCTGATTAAAAACTCAGGCTTTTTAGACTTAAAACACAAAGTTGAGAACAAAACTTGGCAGCTATGTCTTTAGTCCTGCTTTGCTTTACTGGTTCACTAGTAATACTGCTTCACTTACAATGCTGAAAATCAAGTTTTATCACTACTTGTACCATGACGGCTAATTGTATTTTTGTAATTTACTGTTTCCTGCAGCTGGAACACAAGGTGGCAGAGTTATCCAGAAATTAACTAATGCAGCAAGGTTGTTTTCTCCTGTTCAGTCAGAAACTTATTATTTCAATAACTAAATTTTTAAGCAAACACACATAAATGCTTATGCCTTTAAGCTTTGAGTACCATTAGCAGATATAGAAAGCACTAGATGTCTGCTCTCCAAACCAAACACAACAAATAGCTCCTTTCTGCATTCCTTGTAGCAATTTCGTCAGAATGGAAACAGCAGTTTTAGTTGCTTACAGCCAAGGGCTTTGAAGACTTCAACTCTCCAATAACCCATCATTCCACTTTTATCTAGACTAAGTACATAACAGGACAGCTGATTCGCACAAAGACAATTCAATAGTAATGAAATGTGCACTGCCATAACAGCTGCCTGTATTTGTGCAATTTTGCCATTTAGAACCAAGCACATCATAGGTTTCTTTTATGTGGCAACCCTCCTCTGAAACGCTCCTAAAGGTTATTTAACTCCTGAAGAAAATAAGTTTGTCTCATGCAGAAGAGATGCAACGAAAGCCTGTTATCACAAAAGCCAAAAAGATCAGCTATTTTTCTGAAGGTGGAATACTTACTACAGTCTTAAAATCCATAGAATATCTGAAATGAGTACAAGTGGCAACTGCAAGATCCAAACGTAATTTGGGCTTTTTGAAAGTGAAGTTCAATAGATTCAATTTGAGAAAGAGATACCATAAATTACAAGAGCTATTTTAAACTGTCTACAGGTCACTTTAAAGTCTGATACTAGGGTTCATATGTATTTCAACACTTACACTTGTAAGAGCAGGTAGTTTTGGAATGTAACTTTATCTTGATATTTAATTATTTGGGTTGTTTCACAGTATACATAGCGCTTATGTAAAAAAGAAAGTATCAAGAATACGATTACAGATTTAGTGAAGTCCACTAGTTCTGTTTATTTCCAGCCCATACACACTGAACACAGTCTCCTTCCCAAATCCACAGAAAACTGTTATTCACAGAACCGTATTAAAAGAAGTCAGAAGCATACTTGTAGAAGTATTTTATCACATTTTGGCATCTATCACTTTCCAAGGGGGATTCAAAAGGTTCTAAGCACTTAAATATAAGAATAAGGGCAGAATAAAAAGGTGGGAAAGATAAAGGTGGTGTCCTTGTATTTTGTTACAGCAAAGAACAGATGTTTGAGACCCCAAAACTTAGTTGCTCATCTGCACTAGAGCAATCAAAGTAATGACTGCCTGAATTGAAGCAGTGATCTGTATGAATCACAACCACTATGGATCACATTCAAGCTGAAAGCAGCAGATCTCATTTTACAGCAATGATCAGCAGCCACAATCTACAGAAAGAGATATACTACAAAAGTCCCATCAGCACAGAAACAAAAATATTCTAGGTCTGCAATAGTTGACGACTATGTGGATATTTCCATTTTATCCCTTTTTGGGACAATGCTACACCTCCTGCCTCCCTTATGGCAGGTTAGTATCCGAGTCCAGCATTGCACTCAATGCAAAAAACAAGAACAGAAACAATACTGCAGTTACAGTTATTTAGAATGAAAGTATTTTATTTTTTCCAACCAAGTTCAAAGTCAAACGTAGAGCTGTTAGTGCACACTTCAATTTGTACGTATTAACAACATTTGCATGAGAAGTTTTAAAGATGGAAATTTTTCAGTTGCTTCAAATTGCATCGTGTTAAGTAGCTAGCCCTGTGTTTTGTCTAGAATTCCCATCTTCCCCTCCTCGCTCCTATCAAGACACGCTCAGTATGTTTAAAGTGATGAGCAATAAATAACATCATTAGGTGCTAAAGAATATATGTGGAAAGGGGCAGAAAAATAGTTGCATTTAGTCTCATTCTGAGATGTAAAACAAGCTATTTAACTCACGGAATAAACATAACTTGTTTAAAGAAGGATAACATAAGCACTAGTAACACAAGCATGGCATGCTCAATCCATTTTCTCTGTGAATCTTTATCTGCAGCCTACAATGATTACTGTGTGTAGGATGGTAGACTAAAGGCAAAAATTAGACTACACTGTCTGGCTTTTACCAAGGCTATTAAAAACTGCTTCATTTTTTCTTCACTAATGCAACATCAGCTCAATGTAAAGCTCCTCTCAAAGGAATCAACTGCTTCCATAAACTTTAGCATTTGCATTGTGCAAAGCTGGAATAACTTCACACCAGTACCAACATTTGCATGGCTTTGTATTCAGAAATAGCTGACCATGAACCACTGGTTTCACTTTGCACCAAAAAACTAGGCACAAAAAATAGCTGCAAATCTCCACACTAAGACAGACATTCAGTCTTCTGTAGAACTGGAAGGTCTGGCACACACAAGAATGTCCACTCTTTCAAGAAAAAAAAAAAAAAAAGGACAAATTAACACTGTAGTATCCATCTTCAAAACCTTTATCTCTTCAACGCAAAATGCATAAAGAGTTTAACTCCCAACTTGCTTACTTCAGATGCCAGAAAATGAAAATATAACCCGCTTTATAATGCAGTGGAGCTGATGTCACTCAGCATAGAGCATGTGTACTTTGTCCTTTCCTACTCTCCCATCCCTCCTGCACCTCAAGTGTTAAAACTGCAGCCTCTGATAAAGCAACCCAACAGGAGGGAAAAAATCATTTTATTTCTGTCTCACTGCAGAGGGTAAGCCCTTGGAGTGCTGATGCTATTTTTTTTCAATACCAGCAACAACTTGCAAGCACTATTAAGGAGTGTGGAACTGCAGTACCTGTGTGATACAAGAGTAGAGGACTCTTACCTGAGAAATAGGCATAGCTCCTTCAAAAGAGAGACGCACACAATCATTAAGACATGCTAACTTCTTCATACCCAGCTAATTAATGGCATATCTATTTCCACCTCCACTCTTCAGCAAGCTATCAGCAACACCTCAACTTGGCCACTTACATTTACAAAATACTGGACTTTTTTTTTTTAGCCCTGCAGAAGGAGACAGTTGGCCAGAGAAGGATTCTTTAATTTCAGTTTAGGGGATGGGCAAATCCTGGGTCACACTTAAAAGTACTTCAGCAAAACAGGCTCAAGTACTTTTGGGGAACACTGGAGCAAAAGACATACTGTTTTTCAAAGACATCAGTTTCATATCAAGTGGTATAACATGAAGAACAGCTTTGTGGAGGTATCCTTCATCCTCAAGTACATATGTGTTTCTGCATCACAAGAACATACAGGAAAAGGATTAATTCTGCCTGGATCTTCTGACACATCCTAGACTCAGCATTTTTAGAAAGTATCACTAAGGTTAGCATTTATGCATGGGATAGCTCATAAACTTAATTCTTAGATTCACTGAGACAACTATATGAATCTAGTGGAGTTACACAGCTGTTAAGACATTTAACTCATGCCAACTTTAACCAGGTATTATACATGTACATTCTGTAACAGCAAAACTGATTCCTAGCCATTTGAGAACTAAAGAGAATACAAGAAGCTGAGCCTAAATATTAGTGCGAATAGTTTAAATGAATTAAGAACGCGATGGAAAAAGTTATTTAATAATACAGACACCTGAATCCTGTTCTTACAATCTAGTAGCTGCCTGAAAACAGTAAAAAATTCATTTAAAATAAGGCACAGATGCTAATGACAATGTTTAATACTGTATTATTGATCCTGTCAAAATACAACTTCTGGCAGTTAAAAAGAATGCATTACTTTATTAGCTATTCCTCGGTAAGGATCCTCAAGTCAATCTTACCTTGCCTCCAAATCAAAATCACTGTCCACACTTATGATTTGGTAACTCTATGGCCACACACAGAATTCATTATAAGCCCATGTATCTAAATCTACATTCAAGCTAGATTTTTAAATACTAGAGTATCCCTTGAATCAATCACAACTATGCTTTCTTATATTATCAGAAATAAATGGCCATGAGTTACTTTATTTTGTCTATTAAAAAAAAAAAGAAAAAAAGCTGAGTTTTTATAAACAGTATTCTCCTTGAGGAATAATCTGAGTTTCAGCAATTGCCATCCAAAAGATGAAACTAGACTTAGTTACTTTCTCATTTAAGTGTTCAACAGAACAGTAAAGTAATACAAGAATATTGTCACACTATAGCTCCTTTAGATTTTTAATTGATAGTAAGAATATTTGAAAAGTCTTATCTCAAAACTTTTTGAGGATGAAATATCTCTAATGATACATAACAATTCTAGCAAAAAGACTGGTTATGTGCATGTCTCCAGATTGTCCCACAAAGTTTCTGGATGTCACAGAAATTCTTTGTAACTGACTGCCCTAGGAAATGAAAAACTTTGGTGGTTTACAGAACAGTCAAATAACCAAAGCACCAAGTTTTGATGACAGATTTCTTGTTGGCCTTCAGAAGACAGCAACAATGATACATAAACTAAATACAAAACTAAGCAACAGGAGGCCTGAAGTTATTGACCATTACAGAAGTTTAAAATTCATTTATTTAATCTGTAAAGCAAAAACCACTCGGGGCTATCAAAAGATCTTTCTCCTGCATGTCAGTAAAAGTGCACATGCTTAATGCTAGGTATGAAAACAACCCTTGCAAGTACTTATTTTTAAGGAAGTAGTCTATTTGGTCATACATGCTGTGCATGTATACTTTTAAGTGAAGAGCTGGCACTTTGTAAATTTTAATTGAAAAAGCATGATTCCTAATCACAAAATTAAAAAAGGCAACAGCAAGCCTAAGATTAAGACTCCCACAGAGCTATTACAATATAGCTTTTAAATTAAAATAGAACAGCATATCAATATGACAGTACATGTTTATAGCTGTATTCTCAATGCTGTTGTTGGTATCAATTTGCCACCTTGATTGGTTAGAACTTGACCAATTCTGCAAAAGCTCTTTCTCACTTTCTTAAAGGAGGTAGTAGAAAAAGGGTGTGATTTGAATAACACGGCCTCACCTGGCTGTAAACATTTCAAACAAGACATAAATATCTATGATAGAAAGTACTGTGGAAGAGATTATTCTAGAAATTAGGTTTTTTTTTTTTGAACTTGAAAAGAAAAAACAGTAGATATATTTAATATATTTACTTATTTGCATGTAGTTTGAATGATACAGAACAAGATTACTGTGTTAGAAATCCACATACAGTATAAAAACATTTGTTAGACATAAATTCACCATTCTGCTGACATTTGCAACAACTGTTTATCCAAGCTTAACTTCAGGTATTTATAATATTTTTCATACATGAATCTTTGTATATGTGCAATGTTTCATTAACTACACAATGTGAAACCCTGATTTTTGTACTTTTTCATCACAATCTGAACATAATAGCTATTTGCATCTTAACACATTGGCTTTTTGAAACACTAGTAATTAAGGCATCTTTGCTGTATAGTTTCTCAATAGTGCAAACAAAAACTGTCTTTAATAATTTGATTAAAACATAAAAGTAACTGAATATCCCAAAGTTTTTCGTCTTTTTTTAATGTAATTGGAAGATAGTTGTGCATTTTGGAGTTCTCTTGTGAAAGAGACATTTAAAAGCTCTTAATGCTGTGTTTTTGTTGATTCCTTATAACTGGTTCTGCCGTCTTTGTCTTCATGACAGTATAATTCATCTTCTTTTATGCGATGATGTAAAATACAGTAGCATTTAAAGGAATACCTAATAACTGAGTGAATCCCAAATGCAGCAAAGGCATACAGTTTTCATAGTGCACTTTCACCTCACTGAAGTAAAAGTTGCTCCCTACTAGACATTTTTCCACTTCAATGTGAAGTAGATTGTTAGGGTTTTGTTAGTGGTTTCATTAAAGAGCTTGACAGTTCAGTT
The DNA here is from genome assembly GCA_013397315.1 of Donacobius atricapilla. Taxonomy (NCBI): domain Eukaryota; kingdom Metazoa; phylum Chordata; class Aves; order Passeriformes; family Mimidae; genus Donacobius; species Donacobius atricapilla. The sequence continues at coordinate 1,136,160 of WBMY01012324.1, forward strand.
CTCTTCTGCCAGTATTTCAAAAGGCTTTCAGTACATATTTCAGGTATACTTTAGGGGATTGTTTCACCACATAAGCACACTGTTTTCCCATCATGTCAGTGTAGCTGCAATAAATAAGCATTTACATCCTATAAGGGAAAAAAAAGGAGAGAAAGAGTTTGTCACATCACTTATAGCTCTAGCATCAACTCTATGTCTGAAGCAGGGTAACCAATCAGGACCATAAAACAAGAATAATTATATTTGCCCAAATTTCAGAACGAGTTATCTTCACAATTACTTTGAATTAATGCTTTCAGTGACATCTCTTTATGTACTAAAAGGCCTGCAAGAAGAGTAGAATTAGTTTTCAAAGCCATCAAATTCAGTCAGTTATTCCTCTGCTCCCTGCATGAGCAGGAAAGATCCTCATCAACATCTGATCATGTAGTTAAAACATATTATGCATGATATTCCTTCACCCAACCCTGCAATAGTCTTGTACTACTTTTTCTCTGACTTGCTCAGGTGACCTTGGTCACAATCTATCCTGATATACATTAAGGAGCAAGCAAATGAACAAAAAGGGAAACTGAACCCTAGAGAAACAAACTGACACTACCTATAGCTGCTATTCTGATCTAGCAAAAGAACTAGACAGTCTACATTACATGCTCTTCTAGCTCTACCAAGCTGGGAGTTAGAATTCAGCTCTTCTGCATCTCTGCTGACTGAAACTCTGAAAGAAGTTTGCCCTTATCCCTGTAGGAACATCAAAACTGAAGTACAGGTGCACAGCAGTCCCAGAAAAAAGGAAATAATTTACTTATTTGATACATCAAAATGATCACTTCTGTAGGCGTATTATAGATTCACTAAAACTCCTTCATATGTAAGTAAAAGATGCAATTTTAAAGGTTTTGTCAAGTTCACTCAAATCCTACACACAACCAAGTGTCTGCTGTAATTCCTTTCCCACTGTCTACCTTCATCAGGTCCCTCCACCTGGAGAGGTTTCTATCTAGTGTAACTTTTGGTACCCCATCTCAGAAAGCCATGTTTACAGAGATGAGCACAAACAGCAAAACATGCATCTACCAGGCACCCTCATTATGTTACTGATACCACAACCTACTGAGAAATACAAGCAGGGATTTATCGCAGAGAGGCCCTTCTGCTCTCCTCAAACTCATCATTTTCTATGCATTAGGTCAGCAAAAAGCTTTAGAATTTAATATGTTGTCACTTGCCCTGGTCACCTGATATGCAAATGTCTATGACATTCCTGGGCTAAGAGTCTCCATTCTGCATTACACTTAGAACAATGGGCACAACAGATCTAAGAGAAAACATCTGTCCCTTCCACAGCCTACTTCCTTAAGGCTCATTACTATTAGCAACTTTGTTATTAAGGAGATGCTTCCTCTATAAAGTAAGTAAAAAGGATAAAAAATATTATCATTCCAAATCACACAACTATCATAAGGAATCAACTCCAGATTTCTGTAAAAACCATGCAATACACACGAACATTAGCAGAAACTGAAGTAGAAGTGTTTCTGTCCAACCACACTTTAACATAAGTAAAACAAGAAATACTGTGATTCAACCATGTTTATTACTGAACACAACCAGAACTGCATTACCTTAGCTATATTACCAGTATATCCTGGAACCAGAGTAAGATGATTCTCCTGTTCCCACAAAACACTTAGCTGTTGTTTTAAAATATGAATGTTTCTGAAAGAGAATGAACATCACTTTATAACATGGGTAATACATTCCAGTAGTCTCTTTTACTAAAATGAATTATTAATACTGCATACATACTTAGCCTATACAATAGATATTGCCACAAGGTCTGAAAAATTTTGATTCAACTTCTACAGCATTTGTATAATCCCTGATATGACTATGTCCTACATGTATTAAAACAGTAGCAAAAAAAAAAGAAAAATGAAACTAGTAACTTGACTATCCTTAAAGAACATGTAAGCTTTAACTTAAAATTTGTAATTTTGCCTTTTGTAGGCAAGTTGTGCTCCTACTGATCAAAATTAAAACAGACTGAGATGAAATAGGCTACAGAAACACATTTAAATATTTACCAACACTGTACTCACCCATCTTCTGCCTTTTCTGTATGTGCAGACAGTTCTGACCACCATCTTTTAATGACAGCCTGAAGCCAGTTTAAACCAACTATCACATATCTGCAACAACACATTTTACACATTACGCATTTCTCCCTCCCTGTACTTTACCTACAGGCCAGATAAAGCATTGAGATAAATTTGCAAACAATTTAGAAAGCAACACATTCTCTATTCTGGAAGAAGGAAAATATAGACAAATTGGTAGGTTTAAATACTTGCTTACATTTGCAATTTCTAAGTGGTAAACTGAAGTTCTTGTTGAAAAAGCAAAAGAAAACTCTTTCTTGGTTTCCTATTATAAAGCATACTGAAACCTCAGTGCTTTTCCTTTTTATGGTTTAGGCTAAATAAATCTGCATAAGGGCAAAGCCAGTCCTCTACCCTAAGTCCCTAACATTGCAGAAAACAATTTCTGCACTGCTGTTTTGTTAAAGAATAAAGGTTCAGAGGAAAGCTTCCATTCTGGAGCTTTCTCATTTCCTGAGCTGGGAGATGTGCAGAGGGAACAAGAGTCAGAGGATTAAAAACCATTGATTTCTAGAGCTCTGCATAGCCAGGAAGTAATAATATTTTAAAAACATCCCAAGCTGATACTTACTCTTCGTATTTGCTTTTAAGCAGAGATTTCACTAAAGGTAGAAGATCTACACAGCAGCCAACTGAAACATATGGTTTTTCTTCCTGTAAACTTAAAAAACAAGATGTTTCAGAAGTGCTTGAACGTCAGTGTGGTTATAAGCAGACTTTAATTCCCCACTATTTTCTATTTGTACCTGTTTGTAAGCACAGGAAGGCAGTCTACTACTACTCCAAGATCCTGTATCCTAGAAACATTAAGAATAAAATCAGAAGTGTTACTAGTAGATCTACTGGTAGTAGAAGTATATGCTTCCACTATGATTTAAAAAGTGTAACTAAGTCATAGCATTTACAGAAGTGCTAAAATTACTGTGGCATATTTGAAATTGCTATCATTTTAAGGATATAAAAGAAGAGACTCATTTTACCTCACTAAGTAGGCTACCAGTTCACTTATACTTCTCCTTCTCCAAAAGGTTAAAGCCACGTTCAGTCTCAGATTCCTGCTGAAAAGAACCTGAGCCATAGTTTCATGGTCCTGAGAAACCTGCGTGTTTTTAAAAATATAAAAAGTTGCCACAAATTAAGTAGCCAGCAATAAAACAATAAGCTACTCTAATATAATCTGGTATATGATAATACACTTTTCTACCTGTATGTTGGTGAGTCTGTTTTAGAAATTTATCCAACAATAGACTCAAACCTGTAAATTTCCCTTAGAAGGGAGTACAAGAATATTAGACCTACTTTACATGAAAGCTTCAAGATGAAGAGTTGTACCTCTTTACCACCTAAGACAGATATCTAACAATTAAAATGAGCATTCATGAGTATCAACCTATAATTCTTACAAACTGAGAACTTTTTACTTATAAGTTTATTAATTTTGACACTATTTAGATACAAGTAGTTACATGTATTATTCCGAACTCGGCCAGAAAAGGTTCATTTCTGAAAAACCTTGTTCTTTGAATGAAGTTCAGGCATTTTAATTAATTAGACCTTGGACTAGAATGAACACTGCAGAGCCATACACATCTCTCAAACCAGTTAAATGGTCATTTGTGGCCAGAGGCTAGTGATCTGGTCCTTAGCTTCTAAAAAAATGAATCTTCCTGTCTTCATCTCTTTACCCATCTTTCTGCAACCTCTTCATTGTAGCTATTTTGCTCTTGTCTTGAAACCATCAAATTAAACAGTGCAGAAGTGCTGCAGACTTGCACCTTCAGCCCGCTGGCCTCTTGGGGATCTCTCCTCATGGAAACCCACATTTACAGCACCATGACAGGACAGCATGGTGATGGTCTCTGATCTTACCTTCCCTGCCATGCCTCACCTTAAACACTTGGCAAGCCTCGATGAGTAACAAAAATCTATTGTGACAGAAATGCAAACTTCAACATTAACTGCTTTAAATGGCCTTCAATGTCACAAAATCCATTTCATTTAAATATCTGACCTTTTAGCCAGTTGCAGAAGCCCTGTAAGCATCCACTAGGTCTCCTCAACCAATCCTAACAAGAAATAAAGCTCATACAAACATTTAAGTTAGTTTTGCACAAAGCTGATACTGCTATTGAAAACTTTCCTAATCTACCTCACCAGTTATTTCTCATTGATATGCTAACATTTTTACACTTCTATAAACACATATATGGACACGTGTCCTGGCAGCTCATGAAACCTAAGCAGGTCAAAACAACGTTCTCCTTGGTGCTGGTACAATTTTAACCCAGTCAAGTCTAGCAGATCTGAGCTTCTAACCTGACACAATTATGAAGAAAAGTGGCAGGACTATTACTGGTGACAACTGTATCACCATAAACTGATATCACAAGACCTGGAATTTGCAGAATTGAAAGAAATTAATCTAAAGAAAGAAAAATTTCACAACTAATTACTAGGAATACTTCTTTTTTAAACTGAAGTTTCTTCAAACTCTACCCACCTCTGAAAAAAATGCGCTGTATTTGGACGAGGATCCTTCTGCTTGAGATGAGCCAGAGTCACTAGAATTCAGCAGATGTGTACGACTGTTGTGAAGTTTTGCTGGCAGATTCCCTGCACAAGCCAGTTCATTTTCTTTATTTGCCATGTCACGGCCCCTAGATTTAGGGCACAGTTTCTTTCTGTAACAAGGCTTTGGAGTATAACAGTGAACTTTCCTTTTACAATATACCACTTTGAAAAGAGAGAGGGGACTGGTCACCGTTTTTCCAACCGTTACTCTGCAATAATAAAGCACCATTTTAGTGAAGATTGATCCAAACCACTTCAATTGCATTATTATGTTTATATACAAATATACATATAATTACAAAATCAGCAGTCAGAATTCAGGTTATTGAAAACATTTTTCCCCAATACATATCTTAATGACACTTGGGTTATCAGAAGTCATGCCACCAATATTCTTCACTGTTTTTATTAATTCAGAGACTCATTATTATGGAAAAAACCCACAAGAACAAAGAACCGTCTTTAAAATCAAGACCTATCATCCATTTGTGTTTGCTTTGGTGTTGTAATCAATTTCTACTGAGTAGTCCTTCAGAGGTAGCTCTGTCACATTTTAAACTCAGGTATCACACAGCACAGCCCTCCTACCTGTTTGTGTATGAAGCCAGCTGTTTTGGAGATTTCTTACCCTGGGAGAAAGGAAATAGAGGAAAAAATCTGTATTACGAAACACTCCCGGTCTATACTACTTAGCGTTAATGGTAACACTTACATTGCGCACATCTGCAAGACAATGTTATGATCTTTTTTTGTTAACACCGGTCAAAAAATGTTAGTCTTTATACAAAATTTCAATAAACAAAGGATATTGACATCTTCACCACTGTTTGAAGAGGTCTTACAGTAAGTTTGCCTCTCTGTACTCCACTGTCTTACTCTTCAGCCAGTAACACAGGTATGAGACTACAAAAACTGCTTTTGAGTAGCAAGAATCCAGTGAAAATCTACGTGTTACCAACGTGGTAGATGAAGATGTATGATTATACAACAGATCCATTTCAATGAAAGGGTTTCACCTACTCCTCTCACTTGTGCCATGTGGCTCTCTTGGCAAGAAAGAGCTTTTTCATGACAGAATTCCTGTATTGAAACATTTTTGGCTAGATTGCAGAGAAGCAGGCATGAGTAGGACTGCATCAGTACCTACTACTCATATGGATGATATGATGCACTGACCTGTGCAGCTGCTGCCTGTATCTATTACAAGACACAGTTCCCATAATGTAACTGCTGTTCTACTAAAGCTCTAGCACACATCTAAACATCAAATGTTTAGTAGAGCTGTGCTTCTAGATTTACACTGCTCAGAACTATGAACTTGTTTAAACCTTTACTTCACTTTTCTCAGAGGACATAAAACAACCCAACAAACAACATAAACAGCTTACCTCCTTCATGATCTTTTTAGTGGAAGAAGAGATTCTTTTTCTGGGGAGATCAATGGGATGACCTTCAATATGCAATACTTTCTGTTTTTTAACATTGTGAGCTTCAGATGCCATAATCTCTCAAATCCCTGTTCCCAAGGGAAAGATATTTATTCCATCAGCTTTCTTCAAATGCAGCTAACAACATAAGAATTCAACTAGTTGCAAGATCTTCCATCCTATATATAACCCAAGACATCATCCTTTAGCGAACGTTAGCCGGAGGCCTTACTATTAACATGTTGAGCATTTCAAAATCCCTATTTAGCTTTCAAAAAAGAGGGAACAAAACCAAAATCACCCCAAGAAACAGAGGCAGAGATTCTGTTTTCACACCAGTTTCTACATCTGCACTGAGGGTGCCATACAAACAAGACTTCAGGTAAAGAATAGGGCAATTTATGAGACTCTTTCCTCACACTACGAATTTGATCTGCCACCTAGAGAAAAATAATTGGTTTCACACCTCTTTCCAAGTGCGAAAGGCAGCTCAAAAACTGATTCTTGTTTTTCAGGAAGAAAGCAAACTTCATCAAAATAACAAAAGTTGAAAAGAAAAAAGAAATGAAAGATTTTTCCCCTTAGTTTACCGGCAAATGTACATCCCCCTCCCCCCGCTTTTTGTCAAAGCAGTACTTCGGCTATTTTTCATACTAAAACCCACAACTTTATTTTATATCTAAAGTCCTTTGTCTTGAAGTACGCAAGCATAAGAATCAACACCAAGATTGAGACAGTCGTACGTATTATTTTGCATTTTTTGTAACTGATCAGAAGATCCACTGCTTGAGACTAGGTTCAACTACTACATCATAACAGAGGCACTATTCTTCAAGTGTTTTAGCCAGACAGCCTATGCTACTTTTAAAAGACAACTGCTTGATCCAATATTACTGGGTTTTCCCCTAAAAGGTGAAACTCTAGTCTCCAATGTGAGTGCTCCAATCTCTCCCCTCCATCTTCAGCAGCAGCCCTATCCCTTTTACTGTATGTAGCAGATTTAGCCCACATTAAGAACGTCAGCATTTAAAAGACTAAGACACTGAGCACTGAATGAGCCAGATGGGAAACAGCTTATTAGCCATGAAGATCCATGCAGCAGCTAAAGGCCATCAAACAAGGCAGGTGGCAGACCCAAAACAAGACAGATGCTGTATTCAGGCACATTCAAATCCCTGTTGTAGGGTACAGTAGAAGAAAAAAAAAATCTTCAAATGTTCTGGTATTCTTCAGAATTGGATCAGTACTTAAGAACTTCACTTGAGATCTCTCTCTCAAAAAACAGAGTATTTACTAACAGAATCCCTTACCTTGTAAGACGGGAACATGGAGCCCTCAAACCACAGCAAGAACTGCAGATGGCAGCATTATTTAGGGCAGTAGCTTTAACAGCTGGTGGCCAGTATTGTTCCAGATGTAAGTCTGGCTTAAGACTGGTTAAAGTCATTAACTTAATTTTTTCACACTATGTGACAATGATGAAGAGTTATCATCACTTTGTTAGCTCTCCACACTTCCTAGTTCTTCCATAGAGGTTTGTAAATAAACTTTTCCCTGAAGTTGAGAAAAAAACTCACAAAAACAAACACCTTTTCTTCTGCTTATCAGACTGGTTAAAACCATTATTCAGATTCAAAATGGACTGTATATTAAAATTTGATCTTGGAGCACAACACAAAGGCATATGTTGAACAACTGGACTTTCAAAGAAAAACCCAATAATCCTAAAATCCAAACAAATTTAACCTTCTATTCAGGTTAGGGATGAAGAGGACTTGGAAAAAGTCTTGATATTTTTTTTTTTCTTCTATCCACTGTTTGACAGTAATACTGAGGGGAAAGCAATAAACTAAAATATTAGGGGGGACGACCTCCACCCACAACAGTTAAAACCCAAAGTCACCTCATCAGATGCTAAAAAAATCCCTAATCTCTGTTGCTGAAGGATAATTTTTGTGACTACTCCCACAACACACTATCAGCTTCATGCCTAACAGTGACTGTTCCTTATTTTTCCTTGTTTAATAAATTATCTCAATCTACCCTCATCTTTCACACTAAGCAGTACAAAAGAATCTGACCACCAAAATAAATGACAGCACTATATAAATAGAATACTTTTTGCTTAAAAAAAAGTGTAAAATATTAGAAGGCTAGAAAGAAATGTCTTTCCAAAGAATTTCAATTAGCATATCAGTTTTTAACATTGGGCTCTAAAGAGCATCTAACATCTCAAAATAGCTGAACTGGAGCTATCTGAACTGGAGAGAGAGGACTCTGGATGGAAGGAAGTTCCTTACAAAAGGTTGCATGTGTCCAGGAGAAAAAATAAGATAATTTTACACTCTGAGAAATCTGACATAAGAACATATTGTTCCCCAGCCTCCCAGCTGAAACAGAATGAAAAAAACAGAACTATCAATTCTTTCCTTAAAGACTGGTAAAAGAAATTCAAAAGGTCAAGGAACATCTGATGAAGCAAAGTAAAATCCTTTTGTATGACGTCACTGTCCAATAGTTAAGAGAGGTTTCCATAGTTTAACCTGTTGAGGGCCTCAGATTAGGCAGAAGTAGCAGTGAACATTGAAGCAGTAATGAAACTGCTGTCCTTTTAGCCAAGGTGCAGAATCTCTCCCTTGGAGCTGACAAAGTACCTAAAGAAAACACAGCCAATATTTAAAGAGTGCCTCAAGGAAGATCCAGACTGACATCTCTGCTGCGCTACTTGGTAAACAACATAATCAAGAATAGACTTAATGGACACAAAGAAATAATAAAATGGGAAAGATTCAGCCTGGCTGTCACTAAGGCAACACAGCCTAGAAAAGAGAAGGCTCCAGGGTGACCTCACTGTGGCCTTCCAGTACCTGAAGGGGCTCAAGAGAGCTGGAGAGGGACTTTTTACCAGGGCACTTGTAATAGACCAAATAGCTTTAGACTGGAAGAGGGTAGGTTTAGATCGGATATTAGGAAAAAATTCTTTACTAAGAGGGTGGGGTAAGGCACTGGAATACATTTCTTAGAGAAGTGGTTAATGCCTTGTCCCTGGAAGTGTACAAAGTCAAGTTAGATGGGGCTTTGAGCAGGCTGGTCTAGTGGAAGGTGTCCCTTCCTTCCCATAGCAGGGAAATTGGAACTAGAAGATCTTTAAGTTCTGTTCTAACCCCAATTATTCTATGATTCTATGAAGTCCTGCTCTGCAAAATTAATGGAATTTATTAAGAGTATGGGGTAGTACAACATGGATTAAGGGCAACTAAATAATAGATTAATTCAACTCTATTATAGTTCATTCAACTCTGTTTGAGTTTCCAAGTTGCCCCTTAAATCTTGAGGAAACTAAGCAACCAAACAAAAAAAGGGAAAGCTTTTGCATGTACAGGTATCTCAGGAACAGCCACAAACTGTCTAAGTGGTTTCTACACTGCAGGAAATCACCTCCAGAACCCTGGGGAAAACCTGCATTGGTTTATGCTCATAATATATTCATAAATTATCTGACAAAAGGGGATGAAGGCTGTTGACAACAAAGTCATACCAGTGAAGAGAAGGCCTAACTGAAGAACTGGAGAAGGACTGTAATGTACGATAACAGAAGAAATGATTATAGATCAATATAAAGCAAAGCTGATGTATCTGCAGGTAGGAGAAAACCCTGGGTTCCTATTGGAATCAGTCTCCGAGCTAATAATTGCCACCCACAACAATATCTGGATATAGGACAGTTAACTTTAGATCAGTTGGACTGTTTAGAGCTCCATATGGATCAATAAATAGTTAGAAAAATAAACACAACACTAATGTGACAGTGTACAGAACTAATTGGTGCCTGCACTTTAAATACTGAGAGCAGGATTAGTTAACTTTCTTTAAAAAACCAAACCAACCCTAAAAAGTCAAAGAAACTGTTCAGTAAAGTAAAAAACAGCTCAGACAAAGGCAAGTTAAAAATATATGGAATAACTTTCAGATAATCAACTGATTAGGTCAGCCTCTTCAGTATGGAGAAGAGGCTACTTATAGCCAAAGGGGGAAACAAGACAAAGGCCTACAAAATGAATGGCTTGGAGAAGTTGCATAGAGATAATGGCCTCTCTTGCCCAATATGAAAATAAAGAATCAAAAGACAATAGCTGAAGATCAGATCAAAACTAACAAGGGTAAGCTGTGTGCAAATTATAATCAACCTGAACTTGCCACAGGATGTTGTGGACCCGAATGTTTTATATGGGTTCTAGAACAGACTGTGCAAATACATAAGAAATAAAAATAGACTGCAAGTGATTAAATTCAGATACATAATCTCTGTAGTCCAGACAGAACAGAACACAAGCAGAAGAATCTGGTATATACATTGCTAACTTGGTCAGTATATTAAGAAACCAGCTTTGAAAGGCTTAGTAACACCTAGGAAAATGCTGGCTGGCCAACAATTAAAAAGATGAATGCTACAGGATGAAAGACACTTTACATGGCTCATCACAATTTTGATTTCTTATTTGCAGTCAGGTATCATCTAGGGATAGCTAATTAGACACTACACCCCCCTGTAATTTTGGGATATATACAGAGGGTTCTTAAACTGGCATTAGATCTAATTTGTACAGAGTCAAACAATCTATACATTAATGCCTTTAATTTCTGACTTTTCCCTTGTGATGAGCACAGCTAGTTATACTTGATCAGGACAATCTGCTATACAGTCTCATTGAGGCCATTTCATTTCCCTCACTTTACAAAGTTTTTACAATTAAACTAAGGATAGAATGCATGTCCCTTCAGCTCTGCCTTGTCTATCGAACAATCCTAAACTTCACAACTGAACAAAGTAGACTGCAAATCTGAACAGAGATGTATGATTTCATTAGGATGACAGAATCAAATTACACCGATTTCCCCTGTACCATGGGTGATTCCTCACAGCAGACAATCTTCCCTTCCCCCTCTTTTATTCTCTTCAATCTTCAGTAAGCAGAAGGCCTAAGTAATAGCAGCCATGTCTCCTGAGAAGAAGCTGCTTTGTCCCCACAGTCAACAGACAGCACCTGTGCAAAATTTTCTTAAAAGTTCTACTGGTATTTTCTATCTCTGATCTCTCCCAGATGCAATAGAACTCTTTAGGTCATACCAGAATTAGGCAAAAAAAGTCAGCACTAACAGGCTTTCAAGCGCATATCTATCAAAGGCAAGTATTAACAACTCTGCCACTCCCTCCCATGTCCTAAGTTCTGGGCACGGCCCCCAGAGAGGGACAAACTCTTCTTGGCACGTTATGTAACCCACATGCGTATTAACATAATATTATTTCCTTACAGAACACAGGCTAGACTACTTTGCATGGCAGCAAGGAAAATGTACAATAGTTAGATATTTTAAGCCATCAGCAGTACCTTTCAAACACACATTCTTCCATCCTACTTCTTGTACAAATTCTTAACAGCTACTTTTTCCTGCAGCATTCCATGTGCACCAGCCATGGCAAATGTTCCTGGGATTCTCCTCCGTCCCACAACAACCCAACTGCAAGTTCAAGGATGACAACATTAAACTCGGATGAAAGAGCTAATTAATCATTACTCACAAGGAGGGGAGCACATGCTTTGAAAGCATTCCAAACAGGTATGCAGCCAGGAAGCAGAAAGGGTGAACTCATTTCACTGACCATTATCAGATCTACAATGGTCACAAGAAACTTCCAAGAATGATTACTTCAAATTTACTTCCAAAGGGGTAATTTGCTTATAAAAATAAATTGGTACTATCTTATGATGTAGAAGTGACTTTGTAAGCTTGGCATAACTTCCTTTCATTTTAGCTCCGATAAATGTTACAAAATCCATCTGTCTTTGCTTTAGAAGGCTTCCTTTGCGTATGAAACAGTTTGGTTTTTTACAAATTAATTTTTAGTAATTGATGTACTGACGGTTCACCAGCTGTTAAATACTGAATTTTCTTAAAAAAAAAGGAAGTGGAGTTAAAGGTTCTAAGAAGTGTGTTAACGCAAAATTTTTCTGCAACATTATAAAGAGCATTATATGCCAGCAGAGCACAGGTTTTTCATGCGCTACACCTGTCAGGCCATTTATTCCAATTCAAAGTTCCCTGTGTTGATAAAAACGACAGGATTTTCAATACATTAGCAGTATATAAAAATACTATTTGAACAACTAGTTATGGTAAATTAGCTTATACCTAAGATTTAAGCTCAGTTTCCTCTTACATATGGAATTTGTATGTAGCCCACTGTCAGTCATAATGAACCTCCAAAAATGACCACAAGTCACAGCTCATCCAAGTTTAGTGAGGATGAACCCAGGTGTGCATTAGCTCTCCTTGTGGAAATACCCCAGAAGTCTAATAACTGAACTTTATTTACATTTTCCACCAAAAAAAAGTCAAACAAGAACTCAGTTTTCTGCATCTGGAGGTACCGTTTACAGATACATTAGGGTGCCATAAAATAAGAGCAGTTGTCAGTGGTTAAGTCCTTTCTGAAGTCATCTTTTACTAATGAAAAGATACTTCTACCTGTTGATTTTCACTTACGAACGCTCTGAGGACAATAAGTTTGGAAAAGCTTTATAGCTGAGAGGTGTTATAAAAGAAATAAATTTCCACAACACTGAAGCTGTCACATTAATGTTTTACAACTCCTTAAGAAACTACACATAAAATTAAATACAGCAATTTCTTTTGCCATTTATTGCTCAACCCAAAGAGTTTAAAAAACCTGCAGTAAGAATTTTGGTTTTAAACCCAGAGACAGACATACTGGCAAGCCTCTCAAGCTCCAAACTTGGTGGAGGCTAAGGAAGTAGTCACTACATGCCCATCTGACTGAACAGTCTGTGATCACGCGCCACACAACTTGCACATGGCTTTTTATGATACCCTCAAATACACTTCTATTATTGTTTGTAGTCTGTTTATAGTATTTAAAAAGCCTTCTTAATTTACAGTCAAGCTTCTTACCCTAAGATCAACATACAGTTATTTTTTTTAAATAGCTGATTTAAATTATTACGAGATAATATATATGAAATACATATCACACACAATCATTATATATAACAACATTATGAAATTCAAAATAAATTTAAAGGAGAAGTTTTGAAAGTGGGCAAGCTAATATATATATATACATGCCTATAAGAATACATACACATCAGTGTACTGAAATATGCTTTTTAATATGCATGTAAAAATACCTTAAAATTATTACTTTTAATATATTATAATGAAATCCTCAGTTTTAAAATTTAGGAATTCAAATCAATGGTAATTTGAGTTCAATGAAATAACATTAAAGAAATTTAAATCAAAAATACGTGGACTGTTAAATTAAATTAAAGTGACTTATTTAGACAAGAACATGTTCTTTCCAATCAGCAAGGCCAAAGAGGCAGAAACCTGCCTTCTGTTATGTTTCAATTCTACTAAACATTGGTAACAACATATTTTTAATTCATTCCCTGATTACAGCCAGAGAATTAGAAGTAGAAAAATACGGGGGAATAGGAAAAACAAAAATGATGTTTCAAGAAGAGATGGACGAAAGCTGCTTTTAAGCAAACAGGACTTAACCTTGCTCCAAAGCAGAGCGTAACAAAAACATGTTACAAAAACAGAAACAAAAGATTTCCAAGATCACCATCTAATCTCTTCCTTAAAAGATCTCCCTATTCAAAATGTCTTTATTTTAAATCCGCATGCCAAATCATCCAGCACCACACTGAAAAAATAACTTGAAGGCTTTTGAACGAAGTAATTAATGCAGGATCTGATCTTCAAGCACTTAAGGTTCTCCCCCACCTTCCTTCCCCCTGGAATCTGTCACACCCAAGAAATTAAATCCGTCAGCAGAGCAGGCCTCACACCCAGCTTGTTGTCCTCCCTTTCGGCAGCACCAGAGGCTTCCCTGCTCTCCTGGCACGTATCCTCCACCGCACACGCTTGCTTCGAGCCGAGGCTGCTGGCACCATTGCAGAAAGGGACCCAAGTGCCAGAACCCGCTCTCCGAAGGCGGCAGGCACCGCGCCCAGCTGCGCCGGGGGGCCGGGGAGCGGCACGGCGCGGGACGGCGCGGGACGGCGCGNGCGGGCCCGGGCCCGGGGGCGGTGCGTGCTCCCCGTGGCGGGCTGAGGGCCGCGCTCTCGGCCCTTAATGACGGGCCGCGGTGACGGGCCCTGGTTGTGGGTGTGCAGCGCGCAAACCGACTGAGGCGGCCGTGCGAGCTCCGCCCTCTGCTGCGTTATCACAGAACCACAGAATCAGCTGAGTTGGAAGGGCCCCACAGGGATGACCAAGTCCAACTCCTGAATAGCGCCATACCCAAGAGTCACGGCATGTGCCCGACAGCACTACACGCTGCCGGGCTGGTGCTGTTCCAGTGCTTAAACACCCCTTGGATGAAAATTCTTCATATAATACCCAGCCTAAGTCTCCCCTGACACAACTTCCGGGTGTTATCTCAGGTGCTGTCACTGGCTACCGCAGAGAATAGATCAGTGACCCCTCCAGTTCCCTTCACAAGGAAGTTGTAGACTGCAATGAGGTTCCCCCTCAATCCAGGCTGAAAAAAGTGACCTAAGCTGCTCCTCATACGGCTTTCCCTCAAGATCCTTCACCATCTTCACTGCCCTACTTTGGATGCTAATAGCTTAATAACATCTTATATTGTAGTGCCCAAAATTGCTCCCAGCACTCGAGGTGAGGCCACCTCAGTGCAGAGTAGAGTGGGACAATCCCCTCTCTTGCCCAGCTGGCAATGCTGGGCCTGATGAACCCCAGGACAGACTTGGCCCTTCTGGCTGCCAGGGCACTGCCTGACTCATGGTCAACTTGTCATTGACCAGGATCACCAGGTCCCTTTCTTGGCACTACTTTCCAATCTTTCCTTCCCCAGTCTGTCCTTACATCCAGGGTTGCCCATCCCAGGTGCAGAATCCAGCACTTTCCCTTGTTGAACTTCATATGGCTGGTGATTGCCCATCCCTCTAACACGTGAGGGTGTCCCTGCAGGGCCTCCCTGCCTTTGATGGAGTCAACAGCCCCTCCCAGTTTTGTATCATCTGTGAATTTGCTTAATATCACTTCCAGTCCTGTGCCCAGCTCATTAATGAAGATGTTGACAAGCACAGGGATGAGGATGGAGCCTTGAGAGCCACACTAGTGACAGGTCACCAGTCTGATATCCCTCCCTTCACTATAACCCTTTGCACCTGACCCGTGAGCCAATTGCTTACCCATCACATAATGTGTTTATCTGGACATTTTATCCAGAAAGCTACTATGAGGAAAAGTATTGAAAATTTTGCTAATTAAAAGGAGTAAGGCCTTTTTGTCCTGGCTCCTCTTGTGTGGAAGCAAGCATAGGACATATTCTTTGCTGGAGGTGGTATCCTTATTTCATTGATGGGGCTCCTGAAAGAGAGTGACACTACTTTTCCATAAGAAAGGAAAGCATGTAGCTGCAGTTTCAGGGGCAGATGAAAGGCTGCCAAGGGGAGCTAATAAACAGTATTTCACTATCATCATTCCCCTTTCCATCTAAAACACCCTGGTGATTAATAATACATTCTTATTTTCAGTTTAAATTTATTCATGTCCTGCTTATTCTTCTAGTACCAATATTACCCTGTAGTTTAAACAACTCTCACAGACTAACACAGCTGTTTGCTATAAGAGAATAACATCAGAGAGTAATGTGATCCTCTCAATGATTTCATTTCACTTACCTTACAGTCTTGCCCTCCCATTGCAGGATGGATAGCCATTTTGTTTGCTCCGTCATCCTAAAGTCATTTTTACCTACATTTTTGCAGATTTTGCAGTTTCTACCCTGTGTGCATGGTGCTGAATATATGCATGGTTTTACTCATCTGAGCAGCTGTGGATATCCAGGTACATATGCACACTAGGGTTTTTTAAAATAATCCTTGAGCTGTGAGTGCTGATGGAAACTTTTCAAAGGAAACAGATGATGCTGTTTTAGAGAACAGGACAATTGGCAGATAATGTACAATAAAGAAATGTTTGGGCTTCCCAAATGTATTGGTTTAGCATAAATGGTAGGAAAAAACCAATTGTTGATCTGTTTTGGAACTAACAGCTAAGCTGGCCAATCAGGTAAAAAGTGTACACCCCTTGGGACACCGCTTAAAAACAGGAATCTTGGGAGACACCCCCTCTTTCCACGGACTCAGCCATGAGGTAACATCGCGGCTGGGCCGGGAGGGGGCCCGGGCCCAGGG
>WBMY01012324.1:1152788-1196400 GCA_013397315.1 Donacobius atricapilla
TGTGCATCTTTAAAAGGTGAAACCCCGTGTTTTAAATCCACAGCCCTTATGTAGTCATATAAAAGGCTGCATTTGGAAAAAGCTCACAGATGCAGTGTCGGGCGGGCTGCGTTAGTGGAGCTGGAAGCCACAAACAGACTGTGTCTCTTGTGTTACCAGAAGTTACCAGAAGAATCAGGAGAGACTTGTCTCTCTCAAAAGACTGAATGAAAGACTATTTTATTAAGTGCTACTGACTTGAGAGTTCTGATGTTTTGTCTCTTTGCATTGTTTTTCGTGGACAAGTAGATTGTTGCTAGGGAGGAGGGGGGTTGTTTTTAGGAGGGTTTCGTGGTTGGTTTTTGTTTGTTTACCTTTAGTGTATGTTAATAAATCTAACTGTTTCTATTCTTAAATTGAACCTGTTTTGCTTTTTCTTTTAATCCTATTCCACTAAAATGAAAATTCGGCGAATGTGATAACCACTACACCAAAACAGACCTTCCCGGTGAAGTCTGTCAGGAGCACATAGTTAAGTAACAAATGGTTTTTAGATTTTTGCCCGCTAAATGCAATTAAGTTCCATGTGGATGCCAGACAGTGACAGAAATGGCAGCAGTACTTCTTGTGATCTTATGTTTAGTTTTTTAGCCTCCATGGCATTTTGGTGTCGCTCCAACCCCAACCCCTTCCCCAGCACCACCCCTGTGGCATCATAGGGTTAGGATTTTGGTAAGGTTAGGATTAAGGTTAGGATTAAGGTTAGGGATAGGGTTAGGGTAGGGTTAGGCTTAGGCTTAGGGTTAGAGTTCACGTTTCAGTGAAGGTTGGGGTTAGGGTTAGGGCTATGATTAGAGATAGGGTTAGGTTTACAGTTACGTTTTGTGTTAGGGTCAGGGTTAGGGTTAGGGTTAGGGTTTGGGTTAGCATTAGAGTTAGGGTAGGGTTAGGGTGAAGTTTAGGATTAGGGTTAGGTTCAGATTTAGGGATAGGCTTGGGTAAGGGTTACAGGGTTAGGGTTAAGTTTAGGGTCAGGGTTTTTCTTAGGGTTAGGCTTACAGTTATGTTGAGGGTAGGGTTAGGGTCAGAGTTAGGGCTAGGTTTAGGTTTAGGCCTAGGCTTAGGTTCAGGCTTAGGATTTGTTTTAGGCTTAGGGTTACTTAGTCTTAGTCTTAGCCTTAGGGTTAGGGTTAGGGTTTCCCTTGGATTAGGGTTAGGCTTAGAGTTAGGGTTTGAGTTAGCATTGGGGTCTCTCTTGGATTAGGAATAGGATTAGGGTTAGGGTTAGGGTCTCCCTTGGGTTAGGGTTAGGGTTCGGTTTTGCATTCCGGTTAAGGTTGGGGTTAGTATTAGGGCTGTGATTAGAGTTCAGGTTAGGTTTACGGTTAGGGTTAGGGTTTGGGTTGATTTTAGTTACAAATTTGAACAGTCCTGTCTTCCAGATATGTGAAGAGTCTAACTAGATGTCCTGTTAATTATGGTAATTATAGTGGGACAGGGTTTTTTAACAACATGACGTATAATCTGAATCAAGTTTTTCTGCAGGAATGAAAGTATAAAGATCTGAATATATCTATGTCTAACATAGAAATGTGTACATATTTACATTTAAATTTTATCTATCAGTTCCTTCGACTTGTGTTCCCACGTGTTCAAAATTTAGACATGTACTTAACTCATTTGCATTTGTAAAGAATAGCAGTGATTACTTCTGGATATGGAGAAGCTCAGAAATTCTGAGTTTTTTCCCTTGCAGTTTTCTTGAACTCCAAGTTATATGTTTTTTGTCATTGCAAATGTAAAAGTAGCTTCTCTGGCAATTTAGAGTGTAAAACTGAAATTTTCATAGCAATTTTGGATGCAATACAGAAATCTATTGTGTACCATTTAAAAGCTTGGATGTACAGCAGAGCGGAGTACTTGTGCAGAGGGCAAAGAAAATGGAGATGATAGGATGAATAAATTTGCTAAAACTGGTTCTTCTGTTCTGAGCTGATTAATGTGTTCTGACTGTGCAGTATTAATACTGATTCTTTTCTTGAAACCTGCGAAAGGGAATTGCATAATGTTTTTTTCTTCTTATGATGCCTACTCCATTTATTTCCAGATTGCATTTCTCACAAACAGCCTAATTGGATTTTCTACTTTTCCTGATATTTTTTCTGCAATAAACTTTTTCTTCTGGATGTTGCATAGGTAGTATTATCCAAATTGATGCTGTAATTTTACCAGCCTGTCTTCTTTTTCATTCCTCCTTAGGTAGAATTTAAAGTCAATAAAATGTACTGACATTTATGGATCTTCTCCCAGATCTGCACAGTAGATGCCTGAGATGTGCAGTGGATCGGATATTTGAGGAGGTGGTAGTTACTCCAAGACTATTAACTGTTTAATCTTTAGCCTGCAGGTTGGAGACAGGCAATTGGTAATGGGATAAAGCTTTTCACCTCTGGATTGCCAGCTCTGGGCCAGATTAGTAGGACAGGATATTTCTACCATCTGGTGTCTGGTCAGTGACCCATATGAGGGAAATCAGTAGCCATCCCTGCTACTAGTGAACAGCTTTACAATTAACTCCCCCTCACCCCCCAACACATACTGTGTAAGAATGATTACAGCACGAACACCTCCAAATGAGCACGAGGACTAAAAATCGCACTAGAAACTTGATGATCAGGACTCAGCACACTGAAGAGAGTGTTGGAAAAATTGCCAGCATGAGCTGTCAGGGGATGCTGTTTCACTGGGAATATTCACTTTAGAGAAAGCTAGTTTTTTTAGACAGCAAGCAACTGATGATTCTTGGCTGAAAATAGCAGCTTGTAAGAAAAGTAACTTGATTTTTCTGTGATATAGAAAAGCTGAACTTCAAAAGGCAAATATCCACCAATAACATTTCTTGTTGCCTCATGATGTCAGTACTCAAACAGGATGAAAAGGATGCTCTATTCAAATGTGCAAAGTTTTTGCAATCTGAGGTAGGTTAGCAGATTTAATGAATAAGGAATTATGAATCAGCGTGCCATATTGGGATTATTTGTAACAGCACTTCTGGAAACTACATCCATTTCCTATTTTACAAATAAGGCCAGGTGTAATTATAGGATCTGTGAATTGGGCTTATTCAGTGTCTGAATGTCTGTAGTTTTCTGAAGCCATATTCTGGTTGAATCAAGAAACACAAGTTAAATATTACTTGAGAGAGAAAAAAAGCCCTCATACTGTAATGTTAAAAACAGCATTTATATTAAAAAATGTTTGTTACTATGATATTTTATTTAATGTGGAAATAAAAAATCAATGCTAACCAGTTTAGGGCTATTGTCTAATTTTCCTGAAGCAAAACTAGGCTTCTAGGGTGATCACTTTGAGAGAAACTGAACACCTAGGCCTTAATAAAGAGATTTAAGGAAATATATGAAGACTTTCATGCCCGATGTTCTGGGTTGCCAACCCCATTTGGTTTTGGCTGAAGGCAGGCGTGGCGCCGGCAGTGGCCGGGCCGTGGTTCCGAGGTGGGGCAAAGCGTGGGGCCGCGGCAAGCCCAGGCTGGGCCGTGCCCCGAGGGCTGCCATTTTCCAAACCTATTTTTGAAGCTGTTTCTCAAACCATATTCTCTTTGCAAGGCTTTGCTGGAAGTGCCATTGTCTTGCATTTGTGAGTGACTGTTTCATAAAGCACCCCTGCCTTTTTATGTCTATTCTTATGGTTATCTTGTCATTTTATTCATCATGAGCTGTGGATTGCTTGGCCATCATAACCCTTGACTAATTTTTCTCATCTACAATATTCAAGAAACAAATCCTGAAATAATTCTCACTATTAACAGCTTGCAAGGGCAGTAGGCTTTTAAAATAAATGAGCTTGGCTTTGTAAAATGTTGTAACTCAGGGTAGCATAAAGATTGAAATTCTTTTTGCGTGTGTCTGGCAAGAATTTTCAGATTTCAATAACAGGCTGGGGTGGCTGTGATCTCACCTATGGTTTGTACTTTGGGATTTCACTTTCATAGAAGCCACGGAATACATTCTGGGATACAAAGAAGTTGGCTGAGACATCTCACCTCAAATATGTGCTTTTTCTGTTAGGACTTCAATCTCAGAAATGTACTGTTTTGGAAAGAATCTTTGTCTCTGCAGACTCAGTTAATGACTAACAAACAAATACAGCAAAATCATGTTGCATTCAATTACATGTATTTTATTTAACAATTCTTTTTTCAAAAATCAGTGACTAAAATATCACCTTTTGTGCTTCTATCTATATCTTCATTCTCTTTAATTTAATTTATTTATTTCTCCCTTTAATCCCTCCGTGTCCTTAAATCCTTTGGTTCAGCCTAATCCTTCAAATCCTATAATTACTCAAATAAAGCATTTTAACCTTGTGGCCTTTCTGGACTCTAGCCTATTGCTTATGACATGTAGGTCTTGCTTGACTAATGATGTTTACTGCTGCATTTTCTTTCCTAGGATACTCATGGAAAATTTCATATTACATAGCTCCCATTTATAGCAGAGCTCAGTGTGACAATATTACTATGAGCATTGTAATAATAGTAGTGGCTGCCTTCCACTCTTAGAACAGTTGCTTCTTTTAGTCAGAATTTATAGCTGACCTTGCTGTTATCACAAATAATTAGTCCTAGCAAAGCCTAGATTTTGATCATTTTGATTTCAAGTAACTATTCCCAAATTCTTTGTGTCTCCTCAAAAGTGTTTTTTGCATACTGTGTAAGGTGTATAACCAGTTTAATTCATCTAAGCATGACAGCACTTGATGACACTATGTTGGTCTGCCTGAATATTTGTCTAAACACTTAATAAACACATTATATTAGTTTCTGCTAGGAGATTCTGAATATTAGGATGAGGATGCTTTTTTATGGTATTTAAATTTTTTACTGGAAGGTATTTTGTAAATAAGTAGTCATACCTTTATTTATTAAATTTTTGAAAGAGAAATGAATGGAACGGGCTCTGACTAAAATTAACAAGTGATTTTGTTAACAGGAATGATATTTAAAAATTTAATGGAGAACAATTCATATAATATTATTAAGGGGAAAAAGGAAATAAAGGTATGGCAGGAAATTTATAAAAAGGCTGCAAATTTTAATGACCTACAGTACTGAACGAAAATGCACTGTTGACAATGGTGAAAGCAAATGATAATGTCATAAGGGATTGACAAGAAGAAGAGTATCAAGAAGAGGAGTATCAAATTAAACATGTAAAAATACAGGAATCAAATACCGGGTATGTGAGTAACAGAAACAAATCAGCCTGAAGGAATAAAGGAACTATATATGTGTATCTGTGAATTTTTAATGTATTTTCAATTATTATTAAACATTATGATTCTAGCTGAAAAAAACCCCCACAATCCTGTTTTCAACATTAGGCACCTGTGTTAGCAAAAAGTTCTAAAGTGGTCTGAATGTTTTATGTAGTAAGAAAGATACATTTCTTTGGAGATAGTGATAAACAGAAGAGTAATGAAATCTGCAATTTTATTCTGTGTTGAGCTGTTCCAAAACTGTTGTGGGGGGTACACCTGCTTATAGAGGCATGTACATTGACATCTTGAATCCTGTGAGCTAAAATAGAGGGAGACTCTCCTTGTTACTGTTTTTATGACCTGTGAACAAAATTTTCTAACCAATGTTTGAGCCACAGCCTCTGGCTCTTGCCTCTGTGCCTTTTACAGTTAATACATCGCATATTTACCAGACGTACATTGAGTGATTTTTTTTTAATATACACACATTACTTTAAACTGCCTAAACAAACCATGGAAGCATTTATAAAAACATGCTGGGATGACTTTTAGGCACCAGGGACTTGTACATCTGGGCCTGACACAGATTTATTGCATCACCTTTTCCAGCATGTCTTTGAAAGAGGTTATGCCTAAGAAAATATGAATTCTCCTTATAAGGCACACTAACCTCAGCTGGAAGCAACAGAATGCCCGGAAGTATTTTCTCAATATGATTTCTTGGGAGAATATTTTTTTCTGAGATTGAGTAACCAAGACTCAGCTAGTGAAAATAAAATTGGATCATAAAACAATTTTTATTTTTTAAATTTAGAATAACCAGATTCCTAAACTCACTTTCACATCCCACACCAAAAGGGACATAATTGTAGGTACAAGAAGGGGGAACAAACATAGTAAGATATAGCATGTGGGAGAAAATTCAGTTCTGGAGAAGAGATATTGAAAAACTTGTATGGTACAATTTGTGGAGGAGACATGTAAGTTCAGATTTCCTCCCAGTGGAGTCAATGAGAGCAGAGCTATCTCATGGCAAAGCTTACTAATTAATGAGAAACACACTTTTCTTGTATTCCTCAATACAACTAGATGATTAAAGACACTATAAAGCAGAACTTAAAATGCAGCTGCTGTGTCAAAATGTGTAGGTAGAGATAATGCAGGGGAGTTTGTTGACCAGTCTAACAGTGTTGGAAAAATAGGGATATTTTGGGACATGCACAGTTTTTGTGCATGTGGACCAAGTAAACAAATGTCTGTATCAGCTCAGATTAACTGCGCAGTTGAATTCATCTCTGCAGGATGTTACTGAGACAAATAGCACAACATGAGGTGATATAACATAAAAGAGTTAAAAGGTTAAAAGAGAAAGTAAAAATGTTGCAAATACTTGAAATTTAAAGGAAAAGATTTTAATTGGTAGAAATGTGACCAAAATGTTACCATCTTAATACTGCTGCCAGACCCCTTATTTTCATCTTTCCTTTAACAGTTATCACTGCTGATAAAAAAGCTGTAAATGTACTGGAAATAGCCTGGACACTACATTGCTTGACTCTTTAAGAGAATTCATGGTGACTGCAATAACTTTGAGCTTGCTGTTGCTTGCACGAAAGTATTCCAGCTGTGAAAAAAAGCTATTAGTGAAATACATCAATTTAAGGACCAGCCATACTTGCTCACAATGATCAGTATTGAATCCCTGCAGCCTTTTAGTAATAATCATAATAGTCATTTTGCACAATGAGCACCAGTAGTCTACGATTATTAGAGCAAAAAAGCATCGGCCTGTTTTCTTCATTTTAGACCTGCTTCTTGATTTAATCAGGAGTAATGCCTTAAGCAAACAAGTTCTGTGATATTTTCCTCTTTTCACTAAATATAAGGTACAGTACCTTGACAGGTAGAATCATCTGTGTCTATTTTGCAGCTTTAATCTTGTATGATCTTCATTGTTTAATCTTGCCCTGTCTTCACAGCTCTTTCATGTTGGTTAGATACCACCTTATTATCTTTGTTGAGGCCTGTCAAGACAGAAAAAAAAAACAAACCAAAAAACCCCACCCCAAAACAACAACAAAAAAACCCCAAAACACAGGTAATTCTTCAGGGAGTTTAGATTTGATGAGTTTTTAAACCTTCACTTTTTCCTGCAAGTTTAGGCTATGACATGAACATTTTGCCGCTTTATTAAACGGTAAGGAGGTAATAAGTTCTATTTTTACAATTAAAAATCTGGCTCTATTTTTATCCTTTCTGTGTCTGTTTATTCTTCTGCAGCTGCATTTTTCAGTATTTTCCTTTTTTGGCTACAACTTTTCAATTTTGGGTTTAAAAAAGTTGTATACATAACTTGCAGGCTGAGATTTTTTCTTTAAGGAAGATAAATCAGTCTTTCAGAAATCCTAATTAGTACTTTCACATTATAGGCTACAAATTCTGTTCTTTATAAAGTGCTTCACCTCCATGAGATACAGATTTGGAAGATCTGTAAAAAAATTATTCTTCTTTCTGTTATCTTTTATTGTATTTTTAAATTTTACTATTTTTTTATTCTGTACCTGATCCTATGTATCTGTCATCCTGATTCTCCCTGCAAATAGGAGTGGGAGAGTTGCTAAGCTTCTAAGGGGCTGTGTGGGAATCTCCAGATGTTGTCTGCATCATGGAGCATCCATCTATTTTGGTCTGTTGCTGTGGATTCTTTGCAACTTTCTGCGCTTAACATGAAGAGTTACCTGCTCCTCATCCACATTTTAATATTGTGTTTTAAAGTGTGTTTAATGGCAACAGAATTAATGAATTGTCACCTTATGGGACCTCAGTTCTTATTTGTAATCATATTTTGCCAAGTTTTCATTCTTTTGAACATAATGCAGTGGCTATTGGTTGAAGAAAATCTTTGTGGAGACTTCTGGAACTATTTCTGGTTTTTGCTGGTTCATTTAAAACATAAAGATTAAAAGCAGATAATTTCTGTCAATCTCTGTTAAAGAGGTGGGGCATGTTTCCCTTCAGGGTTATCTACATGATACTCTGGAATTCATAGAAAACAATTTTTCATAATTTAAGTAAAACAGCTATTCTCAAAATCGTATGCAAATAGATTACATAAGCTCTTATAAAACGGAAGTGGAATTAAAATATGAAATACAACCAAAAATGCTGTGGTTGAGAAAGTCCACATCCAACAGTCACCAAAATAGTGTGCAGCTGTTAGGCTACAAATGTGTATCCAGGTGTGCAAAGAAAGGACAAGGCAAGGATATATGTTAACTGCAATACTGCAGTACCATACCCAAACAATCTCATAGCTTTCTCTTCTCCTGTGCCTGTACTGTTTAGTTGTTTCTCACTTCCTTCAGAATATAGAAAGTTTATTTCTGCGTTCAAGTGACCTCAGATGTGTCAAAAAAAAGGCCTGCTATAGCTCTAGTTTTGATTGTACTTTAATTCTAAGCCTGTTATTCTGCAGCACTCCACATGGTGTCTTCATGGACTGTAAATCTTGAAAAATAATTCAGAAGTCAGTTCCCTTCAAATCCAGCCTTTCATTCTTCCCTTCTCTCCTGTGCACATATGTATTAACACACAGCTCATGTCTGACCCATTTGTGATTTGACAAAATTTAAAGCTGTTTACTTTGAAGACTTGAGTTTTTGTTCACTGCAAGGAAGGTGACCTAGCAAATGAATAATTTTCAGTTTCTTTAGGGAGTTAAGTGTGTTAGAGTGATATGTTTTTGTTTTTGAAGGCTTTGAAGTGATTCTCCTTTACTTTCTAAATGCACACATTCAGAAGCAATGTTGTTCAATACATTACTGGAGGTCAGATTCCCAAATAAGAGAGTGGGATTATGGAACAGCATATGAAGAAATCCCTGAGAAGAAAATCAGAGGAATGGAGTTTGTTCAGCCTGGAGGGAAGAAGGCTTGAGGTGATGCAGTTTCAGTCTTCCAGTACTTGAAAGTGCAGTTGTGGTAGACGGGGAGGTGCTTTCTTCTCAAGCATGCACAAGGACAGGAAAAGAGGCAATAGGCACAAGTTCTTCAGAAGAAAATCCCTCTGGGCATAGGAAAGATTTTCTTCACTGTGAGAATAACTAAACTCTGGAATAGGGTGCTCAGAGAAATGATAGAAAGTTCCTCACAGGACTTAATAAGAGCTTGGCTTGACAGAGCCCTGGGTAACCTAATCTAGATCTCTGCTCTCAGGAGTTTAGACCAGATCATCTCAACAGCCACCTTTCAACTTAGACTATTCTATGTTTGTATGGTTGTTCTTGCTACCTTATTTGTAAAGTTGAATGTTGGAAATAATCTGTCCTTAAGGAGAAAATTCTAATGTTACCTTTAGTGTGCTAGGGAATAGTTGTGATAAGGACCCAAAGCGTAGTGGTATACAATAGATAGAAAGACAGGGACATAGGGAAAGACATGTAGAAGGAAGAAAGACATTCAAAGAGAGCACGATCTATAAAAAGTCATCCAACCTGGCAAAGTCTTTCACAGGTTTCTTCTCCCATTTTTTATAACAGCATCAGTTGCAGTGAATGCCTTAGCTACTGAGGCTGTGTGAGAATGGAAATAGGCTTTTAAGACACTTCCCCAGACCTTAGAAAGCCAGAGTAGTCACTGTTCGCACTGTTACTGGAGAAAGTGTCAGTCTGCATGGGCCATCTCTTCTACTGAGAGAACAGTAAAAAACCATTCCACCTAATCTTGGAATTCAAATATTTGATGCTTATAAAGCAGTGAGATTTTTGGTTTTGCTTTATCAGACAAAATTATTTTCATATGTAAGGACTGCCTGGAGACCTGAGTCAGCTATGACACAAGTGGACTTTTAAAATGTAGGTAGCTAAAAGCATGACAGCTAATATATTCAATTCTTGGTGTACCTTGAAATTAGAAAACCAGGATAAGAAAGCCTGGAAGTCCTCAAACAATAAGAGTATAAATTCAGCATTTTAAAAGATCAAGGTGAATGTACATGATAGTTTTCACTGAATTACTGATCATTAAGAGTGATAAAAAGAAATGCTTACACTTCCTTTTTTGGTTTAGGGAAGACACTACAGAGAATGAAGCATAAAGCATAAAACTGTAAGTAAACAGGGAAAGGATATATTTTTAAAAAATTACATCACAGCAAATTGCCAAGGAGAGTTTGGAAACCTCAAAAAGCAGGTGTCACTGTGTCTTTTGTGAAGCCACTTGCTGGTGTTTCAGATCCAGAACTCTGTTACATACCTTGGCTCCCTCTCACCCTCTGAGTTTTATATTCTTTCCTGTATGGAATCACCAGAGCTCCAGCAGGAAGGGAGGACATGCTAGTGTCTAACAGAGGAGGCAGAGCTCTGAGACAAAGCTTGTAAATATTCTTATTAAGGTTGTAAATTATTTAATGGTAATAAATCATAAATTAACTTACATGCAAGACAGCAATTTTTAAGGAGGTAGAGCTTTCTCTCCAGGTCTTCGCTGGAATGCAAAACTAGCTGCTGCTGCTTACAATGAAAATGTTCCACTTTCTTTAGAAAAAGAAACCTACGGTGATGCAAAATTCTTCCCAATGCTTCCTCCTTTTCTGGTACTCGTGGGATAAACTCAGAGCAAATTAGTAATTTTGTTCATCAAAGTCCTGCTGGGAGCTGGAATAAAGAACTGTTCACAGTGAAATAAATGACAGGTCTTTCAATGTTATTATTCAATAGTAGGTTAGGATTACATGCTTGGCATCTTTCATATTATGTTTTTGAAATCTGCTCATCAGCTGGTGCAAAAGTCTATATACAAATATTTCTCATACCTCTTGTTATATGAATTTATATATTCTATGTAATATAAAGCAATTTTTAAATCTTAATTTATAATATTTTCTTCTCTTCCCACTTCTTTATCATATTAGCAGACTTTTGTTCTAATTGCTTCAAGTACAATTCTTGAGGGTCTATAAGATGATTTAAACATTAGAGGATTTGGGTCTGAGGATACATTTTTTTTTCCATGTTGAGAATTTCCAGGTCAACCTTAGTAGTATAGAAATAAGGTGTACAGGATATGAGCTATTAATAGGTGCCACTGATTCACAGCCATTACGACAAACTTAGGTTTGCAGATGCTCACAAAACCACCATTCCATGACCTCAGTCTCTGAAACAAGTTTAAAGCTCCACTTTAGCAATATCAGAAAGAAATTGAATGCTAAATTCTGTTAAATGACTAAGTAAAGTATGTAAATGAGTAACGACAAAAGGTTTATTTACTATAGTAATTTACAAAAGGTGGTTTTTAAGAGAATTTTTACAGAAAACTTCTTGAGAAGCACTTTAAAACAGTGCCCATTTTGTCAAAGGCCTTGATAAAAACCCACAACAGTTCTCATTAACTGACAATAAAACAGTCCAGGACCACATATATTTTGCAGTATTCAAACTCTGCTTTTCAGAGAAAGTGATTAGGCCCCTCATCTACCTTTTTATCCTATCTATCTCAGAAGTGTACAGATACTCGTTTTCACCACAACTCTGCAAAAGGAGTGATTATTACCTTGTTTAGCAAAGGGGAGACATAGATTTAAAGGACTGCTTGTGATCTCCACTCAAGATAAAAATTAGCGGTGTAAGTCAATCACTCTTCAGACCCTGGCTGTCAGTTTTTCCAGCAGAAGGAAGCCAAGACGGAATTCTATGAACTACTGTGAGTTGTGGCATGATTCCTTCACTGAACTTGGCATTAAACATTTCATATGTTTAGACGTGACTTCCAATAATAGACATGACTTTCTTGTCATCTAAAACATGCTCCACGGGCAGTCTATGAAAGGCTTAGTTTAACTGATTTGTCAGCATTGCACAGGAGTTCACAAGTGTGATACGGGATGACAATGAGCTTGAAGAAAAGACTATGTAGGTAAAGGCTGGATCATAATGCAGTCAAAAACTTAAGCAGTTCCTAGTTGTTAAGTGCTTGATTCTACACACAAATAATACTTTCATAATATGTCCTTTTTTATGGATAATTTCTTAGCTTAAAAAAGAGAATTCAAAGCCCTAGTGCCTCGTCACAGTGAAGCACAAGTCCCTTTTCCTGTATTTCTCCAAGTAACATTTAAACTCATTGATAAATTTAAAGGTTTCCAATAGTCTTAAAAATATCAAATGCTTTTCAAGTATGGTGAAAATTTGTAGCAAAACAGAGAAAAAAGATTCCACCATACAGTACTATTATAGAGTGATATGGTAGAGCAGACACTATTTTGACTTGTGTTGTGTCCTACAAGTGCATCAGAATGAAGTATACCAGCCTGAATAATAAAAATAAATCAAAAAGTGAGTGAATATAATAATTTGTTATTTTATACATTTCCTTTATCTATGCAATCACATTTGCTAATCCAATTTGTACCTTTACTGATCAAATCTTGTGTATACTAATTCCATCTTTATTAACTATATTGCTATTTATATTTTCTCCATAATCATGCATGTGGGTGTCTATAAAGAACATACTTAGAATGCCAGCATAAATCCATGTCTAAAAGAAAGATGGGAATTTCTATGCTTAGTGACATATGCAATAGCAATAGAAGCATACAGAACCATAGAATACTTTGGGTTGGAAGGGACCTTTAAAGGCCATCTAGTCCAACACTCCTGTAATGGGTAATTTTCAGTGGGTAAACTTGCTCAGAACACCATTCAACCTGACCTGGAGTGGTTCCAGGGATGGCGCAGGTACTACCCCCCTCAAGCAATCTGTTCCCACTGTGTCACCTCTTCCTTGGTAAAAAATGTCTTCCTTATATCTAAAACCTTTACTCCTTGTCCTACCTCAACAGACCCAGCTAAAATGTCTGTCCCCATCTTTCTTCTAGGTGTCCTTTACATAATGGAAAGCTGCAAGAACATCTCCCCAGGGTGTTCTCCAGGCTGTACAACCCTGATTCTCTCAGTCTGTCTCCACAGGAGAGGTGCTTAAGTCCTCTGATCATCTTTGTGGCCCTCCTCTGGACTTGCTCTAGTGGGTCCATGTCTTTCCTCTGCTGGGGTTTCACCAGAGAGGAGGAGAGCAGAAAGAATCATCTGCCTTGTCATGCTGGCCACGTGTCTTTTGATGCAGCCCATTAGTCCCCCGTGAGCCAGCTTTCTGCTAGCTTTAGGTAAGCAGAAAATCCTGGGGAAGACATCTCTTCATCTCTTTTGAGTGGGAGGAGAAATAAGCACCCCTAAGAATTATTAGAGATGAAACATTGAATTGTTCAAACAATGTAAACACCACAAGGCAACAGCCTTTTAAGTCCATTGCTTTTTTCCATTTCGTTTTGATTCATAGACTGGAAAATTCCTGGGAATCCTGAAATGCTTGTGGTCAGTTTGATATTTCCCTATAAATTGTGTTTTATAAGTATACCTGTCCAACCTATATAACAGGTATCTCTTTAAAAGTCAGTAGACATCTGTGTAACACTGTATGGTGGAAACTCAACTGGGACTGAAAAAAATATAAGAGTTATTACATTAATTTATAATGTGCAAGTAAACTCATAGCTTCTTCCAAATAGCTTTATATACAACTGAATATGAAACTGTTTGCAGGAGACCTAACCTCATAAGCTCTGGAAAAATTTAAGGATCAGAGTGGAGCTTTTCAGATAGTGGTCAGGGAAATAATATTTACACAACCTTCCTGCTTCCTGCTTAAAAAGTCCATGCCTTTTCTTCCCCAATTCCCAATATATATACACGTTCTCAAGAAATAGTATGGTTTGCAGAATAGAGAGATGAAGTTTTTTTATGTAAGGTTTTTATATTTTTGATGTTGTAAAATCAACAATCAACTTTCTGAGAGAAGAATTTAATATTTAATTTAAGGATCTCCAGCTCTTTCCTGTTTCTTTTCTGTCTCCTTTTCTTCTCCATTGTTCCTTTTGTGCTGACTTATTCTACCTTGTCTTTGAAATTAACAGCTCTTTCAATGCAGGTTTCTGGGATGTTTGGCCAAGTGATTGCATTTTATCCACACCCTCCTCCTTATAAATTGATAAGATGTTTCTTCAAAGTAAAATGTATATCTGTATATATGATACAATGAGGTACATGCCACCTTTTAAATTTTTGATTAAAATTCTGTCTCTTTTCTCATATTTAATCTGCAAAATCCTAAGAAATTTTTCTGTTCGGAACAAAAATCAAAGCAATGATAAAGTTTTTTAATGGCATTTACTTTGGAAATGAATTCATAAACACCTGTTAAACTTGGCTGGTTTTACACATTAATTCGCATGGGATTTCATTTGGATTCCATGTAGCCAAAACAAATGTGTTTTAATAGCAATGAAAGTTGATTATAATTTGTTTTCTTGAACCAGCAGCTTTCATTGGTGTTTTGTAGTTCACGTAAACTCTAGTAACTTGCCTCAGAAAGTTTGAACACCTTTTTTGAGGCTAAAATTGTAGAAAGCCCTCTGAAATAATCTTTGATGTGATTTTTCAAGCAGTGGCAGCTCAAAGTGACAAAAGGGGACTTTATAGGGAGAAGTTAATGAGTCTTTTCCCATTCTGCTCTTATTTACAGTCTGCCTAAAATTCTAGGAATCTTACCTGTCCAGCTACTGCTTTTTCTGTAAGACAGCCCCCATTGCTACAACCAGCATGGGTTTTATAAGTCCCTTTCATAATGAGATATGTTGTGAAGTAGTAGAAATTTCTATTGTGAACTTAATGAACTTCACTGCCAAATCCCTGGAGAGAAGATAGCAAACACAGGGAAAGAGCCAACACTTCTGATCCCATTCAATTTCTTAAAATTCATATTCTACACAAGTTTTGGGAATGGGAATATTAGTATTTCTACTCATTAAATTAATCTGAGTGGAAATAAGAGGCTCTGATAACTGTTGATTCATTCTTTCCACTAAAATTTTCATTTCCCTACTTTGTACCTGCATGTAGGTCCAGATACAGTGAGAAATAAAGATGCAATTTTACAACTCCTGGGTACATTGAATTTTAATTTTCACAGAGGTAAGGACTGTTTTCCTTCTTTGTATATTTTCTTATTACCTAAACCACAGCAAAACAAGAGAATCTTTAATATAATCAGAGGGGTTGCACACAGATCGGGGTTAGTATTTTCATTCAAACTAAATGGCTTTCATGATAGGCCTGATATGGTTGTTTAGGTAATTCTTCATTTATATGGAAATTCTTGGGTCAATAGAGAAATGACTGGCAAGCTGGCTGTGAATGCTTTTGTCTCTGTACTTTCTAGTGTGTTTTGATATTTGATTTTGATGTGACAGGCTATTGTTCTCTAAAAGTCCTTGTTGCTCTGCCCCTTTTGTGACCTTCAAAGAAAGTCAAAAGCCCTCTTCTGTTGTTGGTGCTCTCCTCTACCACAAAACACAAATACTCTTTCCTGGAATATTTGCTAAAGTACATGGGATTTACCTTTCTAGTAGCTTGTTTCATGGAGAATACTTACCGGAAGGAATGTGTCTCCTTTCTGTTTCATTTTCCATTCCTGAAGCAATGATTTTAGCCTCTTTACCTACTTCACTGAATTTTCATTCATACAAGTAGCATGATTCAGTCTTTGTCTAAAACCCTTTGACCTCATTTTTTTCAACTGAAGTCAGCTTATGTTTCAACACTGAGACTGAAGAATAGATTAAATCCTTCATAGATCTTTTGTAATTATATTAAAGTTTGTGTTTATGTATTATATGAATTATTCTCCAACTGATTTGAAAACTTACTGAAATATATAGTGGTTTTTAAAGGCAAGAGAAAAGCAAATTTTTTTTATTAAACTGAGAAAAGATGTAGTATTTATATAGACATTATAATATTTGCAAAATGTAACCTCAGCAGAATTACACTTAACAATTAATTTATTTTCAAGCACAAAGTGCTTGTCTTATTCTACTGCCTTTGAATTTTCGCTATAACTGTCATACTCATGGTTAGTACAGGAAACTTCTAAAAATATATCTTTACAGCTTATGTTTTAATATAGGAGTCTTTCATTAAAACTGTCTATATTTATTATGTGTATAAGGAGAAATTCATGATGAAAAGATTTTTTAACATTTTCTAAAATGCTACATATAATTTTTTTAACCCTAGAAATGTTCTATTTCAGAAATTCCTGAGACAAGTGTTGCAATGATCTTAATTTAATTTTATAACACCTGCCCTTTGAGCAGTTGCAAATAAAAATAGATATTGTCCTTTAGGTTATCAGCATGAAACAGAATTCCACGAAATTGTATGTATTTTCATTCTTGTTAGCATCATGACTTACAAATTTATATTCAAAGAAATTGCATATATCATTCTGACATTCTAATTTACTGAAACTTTTCAGGTAGTACCAAAACATATTTTTTGAGCACACCATTCTCTTTTTGTACAGAACGATGACTCATTTTAGCCTACTGCAATTGTAAACAAGAAGAAATTGTTCCAAGAGCACACATGCCTTCCTGCTACTGTTCATTTTAACATTCTGTTCATTTTAACACAGAATTTTCACTATCAAATCTTTTTAATTGCTGTACTTCTGTCTTATTTTACAAGTTTTTAATAAAAAATGTACACCTGTGAGATTAAATAACTTTTACAAAACTTATCTAAACATTTTTTGTTACAAATATTTTGCTCATTTTGTGTCTTCCTTTTCTTTAAAGAAACCAAGACTGACCTTAGAAGGGGAAGTATGTCTTAGGCTTCTCTAAATGATTTAAGTGATACATACAGCTTTATTTCTATGCTGGAAATATCTTGATAATTTGTGTTTATTGTTTTTATTTGGTAATAAAAAGGAAAATTCATTAGAAGCTATATTCAATAAAGTTTGACACCATAAAATTTAGTTTTTTAAGAACTTTCCCCCTGGATTACTCTACAGAACCCAGTTTTTATTACTACACAGCTTCAACGGTGTGTTTGAAATGAAAGATTTATAAAACTCTATTGCTAAGAGGGAATCTCAGGCAATATCTAATCTGAGGTAGGGGAAATCTCAAATCCCATTCCTCAGACTATTTCCTCCAGCCTACATGGATGGATCCTCTTACACAGGATCTGCAGCACTGAATTCCCTCCTGGAGTTAGTTGCTCATGTCATTTTTCCTTAAAACATGTTAGGCTCATCCTTTTTTTTTATGAACAGAATGTGGTAGCTGAAGCATATTCTAAATTTAATTCTCAACTGTTTTTGAAGGCACTCACCGACATCCAACAGGATTTCCTGAGCAGTGTGTGAGAGATTTCTGCCTGGGCACTTGCTACCTTTCCTGAAGAAGCTGTGCAGAAAGTTGTGAGAGGTTAGTCAGGGCCACCCAGCTCCAAGCCAGGTCTTGGCTGAATTCCTGTTTCAAAGCATGCTTTCTTTCACTTATGGCTTAAAAGAGAACACAGAAGCAGACAAGACTGAGATTATCAGTACTTAGGTAATGTAAATGTACTTATTGCAATTTACTCCTATTGGGATGCCCAGCACTGGTTGCAAAACACTTTGAAGGAAAACAAATATCACTTTTCTTTTCTGTGAAAATTCAGAATAAAATTATGAGGCGGAGTTCCTCCAGAAATCTAGTGCAACAGCAATATTTTCATATACTTGACTGCTGATTTAAGATTTTGTGTGATAAAGATACCATTCTGGCAGAAGAGGCACAGTCATAATAAGCCAGATGCATATTGAGTGTGAAGGAGTATTTTTTTTCTCCCCTCTAAAAAATCTTCCAAAAAATATATCATGATTATAAATGACATTGCTTTTCTCAGAAGACTTAATTCTGAGAATTCCTGAAGATGAAATGTCCAAGAAAAAAAGTCTTGCACCAAAGTCAGTGCTATGCTGTAGGAGCCACAGCTATTGAGATGGTTCAGTCTCTGCTCAGATGCAGTGCAATGGAGGGGACAGTCTCCTTTGGATGTTTCTTTCTAGAACCTCCTCCTGGAAATTTCATAGGTGAGGATCTGGCTTCAGGGCAGACTGGATTTTCACAGCTATTATTAACAAGTTTTGAGCTTTCAACTATAGCTGTAGTTACTTGTTGAGTAAGGTCAAGGGTTTTAGTGAGAATAACAATACAATGTTAGCCCTGACTTCGGTTTGTGATAAACAACTGAGGATTTTTTCATACTTTACGTAAATCAAGTTCAGAATTTAGTCATTCTCCATTTGAAGTCAAGAGCAGGATACCCCTTGCCTTCATATATGCAGACTCAAGCCTTGGGGGAAGTAAGAGTTGGCTCCAGGAATTCTAGCATAATATATAAGTAGCTGAGAATAGTGGCTGGCAAATAGTAAATTATTTAATGTTTATCTTTCTTATTGCAAGCCTAGTTTTCACTGCAGATGATTTAGTCAGGACCAATCACACTAAGATGCACTCCAGTATCTGCCCACTCAAAAGTTCAGACAAGTGATCAGTTATTCCAGGAGCAGCTGTTTTTCCAGTACACTTATTTTTCATTATGTGTTCTTAATCTTGGCATATTTGTTTCCTTCTCATTTATTTAAGAACAAAGGACAGTTTATGTAACTGCCTGATTTTTCATAGCTTCCTATTTGCTTCTGGAATAAATCTTAGACTACCTAATTTACAGATGAAATCACAAAAATTTTATATTTAAATGACCCTGTCAATCAGTGTAAGGGAGCTGTTTTAGTTTTTCAAAATGCTATTGTTTTGGCATTTCTAACTGTGATAATGAAATACACAAACTAAGAAGTATTTTGCTGTGAATTGTGTACTACGCAGAGAACACATTTTGAGTTTGATAAATACCTCTAATGTTTTAGGAATTTGATAGGTTGGGTTTTTTCCCTCAAGGAACATAGACTAAATATCAGCGCTTTGAATAGTCATAAATTTAGAAAATTTTGCTTACCTGAATATGGAAGAAAACTATTTGTAAGACAAATCTTACTAAATGGAAAAGTCTAATAGTATATGTTTTTTTATTACTGTTTTTTATTACATCTGGTCTCTAACCAGCCCTACTAAACATCAAGACATTTGGAAAGTGACATTTTT
The DNA here is from genome assembly GCA_013397315.1 of Donacobius atricapilla. Lineage (NCBI taxonomy): Eukaryota > Metazoa > Chordata > Aves > Passeriformes > Mimidae > Donacobius > Donacobius atricapilla. The sequence continues at coordinate 1,172,103 of WBMY01012324.1, forward strand.
TACGATATCCAGTGAGCTGGAAAAGAGTCCATCTAGTCTAATCTCCTGGTCAAAACTTCTCTTACTGCTTGTGGTGTGAGAAATGCTGAATATTCTAGTGAGCCACAGTTAAGACATCACTGGCTTGTTAATAGGAGCAGCACATTTGTTCTTTAATTAGTCTTGGTTTCCCTATTTTGCATGGTCCTTTGAAATTCTGGTGAGTAACCTGATGCATACCTGTGATCTTGACTAAAATCATGCAGAAAATAAACAGTTGAGCTACATACAAAATTCAGAAAGCTGATTCTCAATCTCTTGTTCAAGCCCTATCCTCTCTGGACTGCTTTGAAATTATTTGGGAAAATCCTTATGGGATTTTGTCTGAGATTTGTGTTGAGGCATCAAACAGGAAGAACTGTGTCTATCATTGAAAAAAATTCTGCATGACAGCTCTCTACCCTATGCAGCAATATGTTCAGCTCTGTACTTATAGCACTCATAAAATATGAAGAACAGATATTTTCTATTGACATCCATACATTTTTGGTGATCTGGGAAAACTTATGTCAAATTAAAAATAGATTATCACATTTAGAATTTTTTTCTATTTTGTTCCCAACACAGGTCCTACAGTATTATTAAATGTTAATCTGAACAAAGTTTTTCATTGGCTGATGGTCAAAATGCAGGATTAATGCTGCTTGCTCAACAGGTCTTAATGAGAATTGGTTTTATCATGTAGTAATTACATAAAATATAATTTTCTGATAGACTGAGGAAAGTTTAATTTTAGCACTTTTATTATCTATTAAAAAAATAATTCCCTAAATGCTGCACTTAATAATTTGCTAGTTAATGGTATGTTCAGCAATTCTATTGCTGGTTGCAATATTTAGTCAAAAAACATCTCCTAATGCAAAGAAATTCAGAAAGTTTCCTTTCTATTGGTTTTGCAAAATGTGAGAGGTGTGGGTAAAGATTAAGAGAGCAGTTGCTTTTCTGCAAAGACTTTTGATGGGGTAGTGGGACCTTCAGCTTACAGGGTTCTGTTCCAGCTCCTGCATGGTATTGGAAGAGTATGAGTTACTTACTCCTCAGGAATAATGCATACCACCACACTGCAGGGTACTGTATGTCAAGTGCTGTCCTTATTGACTGATGAGAGGAGCTCTTTTATGACAAGATACTTGGAAGCAAAAAAAGCGCTAAGATTCTAATGTTCAAACCCTATTTTTATGAATAAACAGGTATTTTAATTTTTTTAAATTTTATTTTTAAACTCAATTGAAAAACTGAAGAAAAACACTCACTATTTGGATTATTTGCAAAATAGATCTAGGCAGCTGATACTAAATTTGCTTTTGTAAACTATTCTGTTTCCTTTGAGGAGGTTCTCATATGAGATATTGTGCTGAAGAAAATTGTGAGGGCTCTACTTGATTACAGAGAGTGTGGTGAGTTCTTCATGTTTCCACACTTCATATTTTTGGAGTCTTTCATCTTTAGCCAAAGTCTGAAAATTCTACTCACATCTCTCTTAAAACTCCTGGGAGGAGAGGTGGGCATAATTCCAGCATCCCTTCTAATCATACCTCAATGTAATCTCTTGTAACATCAAAGCAGTTGGAGGATGATGACTGGGAAAAAAAAAAAAAAAAAAGAAAAAAAAAAGAGTCAGCTAAAGTTCAGTCTCTGAATAGGCTATGTTTGCCTTTAGATTTGTGAGTGAAGAGGAAGGGGGTGGTGGTGTCAAATTAGTCACATTGAAAACTTGGCTTTTCCTGAAATAGGTTCATATATGCCTGGATAATGAAATTTTCAGTAACTATTTGCCTTCATTAATGTGAGAGGAAACAGTTCGTGTAGGAATTCAAGGTAGTGATTTTTAGCCTTTAAATATCAAGACACCTGAGTTTCATTTCTAGAAGCAGTGTCAAATGTGCTATGTGGCATTTTTAGACAAATTTGCAGCTGATAAATCACTTGTATTGCATCTCTGGGAGCCAAGTATGGACTTCATATATTGAATTGACTTGCAGAAGTAGAAGGAAACAAATGCCAGATGTCACTTGTTCTAACACTTCGAAAATCAGTCACAAACCATTTGCTTGTCCAGTTAGGGCAGGTAAGAGAGGATGTTATTGCTTGCATAAAAGCAGTAAGCATTAATTAAAGTCCCTCTCAAGAAACAGTCAATGAATGCTGAGACCATAATACAGACTTCTTCCCACATCTCTTCTGTGCACTGTGGTGAACTATTTACACAAATTCTACTGTTTTTTGCAGAAGATTTGTAACAAAGTCATCACTTAACACTTCAACTCCTGCATAATATTTTCTGTTGATCCTGCAAAATACTTTTGCTGCTTTCTTGAACATACCCATTAGAACATCATAAATTATTTTCTTATTGATCACATCCCAAGAAAGTGCTTTCTAGCTTGGACTCTTGTCTAGACTACTTTGTCAGACAGTCTTTCAGTGAGGTATCCTGATCAGTACCACAGCTAGCGTTCCTGAATATCTGGTTACTTATACATTCTTTATCCAGAGAAAGGACTTGGGTGCAAATTCTGACCCTCCTGATGATAGCTATTCTTACGAAAACTTTTTACCCTTTTCTACCTGCAAATCTCGGACAATGGAAAATATCAGGAATACTGGAGTAAGAATCAGTTTGTATGCACTAAGAATGACTTATTTTACTCTGCATATTACTCTAAAAATTCACAGCAATTTAACTGAAATTTATTTAAAAATTTGGACATGAACACCTTCAGCAACTTTTTTTTCTCTCTTAGAATGCAGCATCTGTGACTGAAAAAAAGCTATAAGTTTCCTGTTTATTATCTGCAGAGTTATTTGCATGTACCTGAAATAAGGTCTGTATATGCCTGAATAATGACATTTTCAATAACTATTTGCCTTCATTAATGTGAGGAGAATTTATGTGGGAACTTGAGAAACCTTGTGTAGTTGACTATATCCTTGCTCATTGCAGAAGGGTTGGACTAGATAGCCTTTAAATGTCCCTTCCAGTCCAAACTATTCTGTGATTCTAAGGTTTTCTGCAGAAGTTACTCATATGCAGCAATAATAAAGTACAAAATGTGTATTCTGGGTGAAGTGTTGACAAGAAGATTCTTTTATTTATTCCGTTTGTATGGCTATAAAAGCCTTAATAGATAATATGAAAGAGTAATGGCAATTTACATTTCAGCAAAAGGAATGGATAAAATTTTTGAATTCTAACTTACCTAGATAGCCACAGAATCAAGGGTCTGGTTTAATTGAAAAAAACATCTTTTGATCCCGTCTTATCTGGGTCTTATTCCATAAGAAATTGAATTAACATCAACTTTGAAATTAAACCCAGAAGGAGGACTGAAACTAAGAATGTACATAACTAAGTGTGTACATGTAGTAGATTTTTACATCCTTCATTCAGTTAAAAGAGAAATAGGAAAAGATTTTTGAGGAAAAAAAAAATCAATCAATCTTGTTTACTCTGACTAGACATAATAATTTGAGATCCTTTTGAAGATTTGACACCATTTTGAATGTGAACTCACTTGCATTTCCCAAAATTGCTTTTTGTAGATGGAATTTTTATTAAGTAATCCTTTCACAGCTTCTGTATACACTTAAGGTTCACCTGCACTCAAAAGACCTAGGGGTTTGGGTACCTGTATGCCATTCCAGGTATTTCTAGTTCAGCAAAAGAAAGTGAAAAGTCAGGTTATGTTGATGCTCTAGGCAGTAGTGATGTAAGGAGAAAAGTACTCTGAAATATCAGAGGTGCAAGCTCACAGTCCTTAAGTTTCTGGATTTCAGGTTGTAAATTGACTAGAAGATTGAGGAATAGAAAAAACATTTTACTACTCTATATTTGTCATTGTGAGACTATGATTCTTACACTGTGAGTTTATTTCCTATGATAATTAAATGCTATAAAATGAGCTTGATATTCCATCACTGTTATACTTCAAAACTAAATAGTGTCATTTTTTGTTGTTAAAACTCTAAATGGTCCTTTGCAGCACTTGCTAATTTCTATTGCAATACTTCTTAGCAATGATGCACTGGATCCAAAAATCCATTTCTGACACAATGAGATAGTGTGAAAGGTTGGAAATTTCTCATTAGAGCTCACAGGCCTAGTTTAAAAGCGTAAATTATCTTTTTCCGACCAGCTCTATTTAAATCAATGAGGAAAAAAGTTTAACTTCTGGGCAGATGAATTTATGCCTCATCAGATATAATTCATTCACTGTGATTTCATTTTTTCTTGCCTCCTTCATATACAATGAGATGATCATACCAACTTTTTCAAATATTTATATGAACGTGTTGATCTGGACTTTCTAGGAAATAGAACAGTGTTATTCTACCTCATGGGTAAACACGTAATGTGTGATAAGGAAGCATGCTTGCAGATATAGATTTATGAGGGAAATTTCTTTTTCGTGTGAGACAGTTGAAGCAAAACAAACTCAGAACCAATCTGAACAGTTTTCAAGCCCAACCAGCACAGCTGCACATTATCTTTGTAATCAGTACCAAGAAAAGTGGCTCTGTGGCTTGGACAATGTCAAATTTTAATGCTCTGAGGGTGCTTTGACTGTGAAAGTGAGTCTATATGCTTAGCTGGGCATCTTTCCAGCCATTTAATTCATGAAGCGGCCTTCTCTCTAGTTCAGGGGACGTGCTCTAAAGACTTGGTTGGCACAGGATGTGCGCAGTCACAACCAATAACTTCCAGTTGTCTGAGAGTTGATTTTTTACCTTCAAATAGCAATTGAAACACATCTCCTATTAAATAACCTTCTGTGCATTCCTCTCACCGCAGTGCTGTGTTATTGAACAAACTAAACCCATGACATCACTTGATGAGTTAAAGGTACTTAGCACCAAACCATTCAGGAAATACTCAGACTATTGCAGAATCAGGCCCCTAATTACAAACTTATGTGCAGTGTTCTGGTTCATTTCTATTACTGATCTCCCATTTCAGTAGCAAACTTATTTTTCTCAGTAATCCACCTCTGGCTCTAAATACCCTCCAAGAACAAAGATGGCTGCTACAGAATGTGAGACACTGTTCCATAGTTGAATTTCACATTCAGCTAATAGTATAAGATTGTGACAGAAGTAGGGTCTGTCTTGTAAAATGTTATTGTTATCTCTATATATTACCAAAAAATAGGTTAAAAACTAATTTTTATGCTACTCTGCAGCATAATGGGCCTGGCACTCTGGAGGTCAACAAGCAGCCTTTTGAGCTGTTTCCTTGCACAGAAAACAAGCTTTTTGATGATTGGATGCAATATTCCTTTTTTAACTAAAATTCTGGGTAAAATGATTACCAAATTGTTGGTACTTTTACAAGACAGTTTCTAAAGAAGCATAAGAGACTGACACAAATTGATTTGCAATCTCTAGAATGCCTACCCCAGAACTTAGAAATGCTGTATAAATAGGACTGTGACTTTCCTTTTGGCTTCCTTCAGAGCTGTACCAGCCCTATCTCTTGCAGACTATGATTTTTGGCATAAATCTGCTAGTCTATGCACCAAAGAGAACAGCCAAAGACTCTACATTCTCCATAAAATCCTGGTTCCATTTAATGACTGCACAGGATTCTGTCTAAAAGTAGGTGATATGAGTAGGGATACAGAAAACTGTGGCCTGCTGTGATGTCTGTAGAAATGAAGAAGAAAGAAGCTTGTTATGGAATTTCATGCTTGCTTCTATAAACCTGGTATTTACTTAGCCTTTAAGGCTTAGTTAAACTGTTGAAATCTATAGGAATTACTGCAGAAAACTGTGAACATGGGTAGTCCATACATCTATATGATTGTCCTTTGATACCTCTCAAACTCCACCAAATTCTTTGTTATATCCTTTTTCAAAGAGTAATCCATTATTTTGTATGTATATATTTATTTTTCAAGAGCTTGCCTAGACTGGCCTTGTTTCATGTGGAGGTTGCATTTGATTCTGTTAATATGAATAATAGAAACTGAGTGTTCTGTGATTAAAAATGGCATTTGAGAACTACATATCCTTATCTCTTTTACATTCTGATAGCTCTTCTGTAAACAAATATTTAGAAGAAGAACTGCTAATACTGTAAATATATACTCCTGGTACTAATTTTTTACTTATAGTTAGAATGCAGGAAGTTCTTCAGCTGAAGACTCTGACCAAGACGATGCAAATATGAATACTTCAGTCCTCATTACATGCTGTTGAAGTACCAATGACTCTGCATATATGTTGAAATACAGATGGCTCTGCTACAAGTCTTACAGCAGCTGAAGAACAGCATTCAGGAATGCTTTTAGCCATGCTGTCCCCTAGTATGTCCTTTGTCATGATTCTTGAAGGATGCTACAAAATACTGCCCAAAATATTTATCCTCAATCCTTTCCTTGACACAGGTACCTCAAGCTCCTGTTGGAAACTGTTAGAAGTTTCAAATTTTAATATTCTGTCTTCCATAATGATATGTTATTTTGCTACGTTTATACACACAAAGAGCAGGACACAACCCTTCCTCTGGTTCGGTCAATCCCATTCTGCCTGTTTTGGGGAATGGAAAGCTTGCAATTGACAATGGTTTATATTTTTTTAATGTTATTGCTTTATTAGGTATTTTTAGAGATATCTTAAGCCTAACCATGTTTCTAAATGCAAGGACTTATTGTACAAACAAGAAAATAAATAGCAGAAACAAAAACCTCTATTACAAAACAGATTTTTTCATTCCAATATTCAAAGGAATGAAACTGTCAAGGAATGGTAAATATGTGATATATAAAAATGCTTCTGAGCAGAATGATTTTTAGGAGATTTCGTTTGATTTTTTCAATAATTCGATCAGGGAGAGCTGTAGACAGAAACAAAAATATCTCTGAAAGTAATTAAAATGTGTTTTGGCAACCTTTTCTTTAGAAAAGTAGGAAATATTTCAGAGGTAGATTCTAATTCATGAAACAGATCCATCCTTTTTTGCTTTATAGCTGTGAGTCCTGTCAGTTCCTACTGCTAAGAGTAAACAGAGTAACTCAGGAAACTTTCTTGTCTTTTGTTAGTTTACTAGGAAAGAAGGTCTGTTCGGCTTCTGCCTTTTTATTCTCTGCATCGTTTGCATGTCAAAGTGAGATAACTTCATTTAGCTACTCCACGTTTCAAGTCAAATATCGTGTCAGGTTGCTTGGCAAATGTTAGGTCAATTATTTTCCAGGGTACAAAACTTAAATCTGTCCATTATCCTAGAAAATCTTTCATTTTAATTTAGGGCATCTCTATCTAAAAGGGTTTAAAATCTTTCATTAAAATCGCTTATCCCCATGGACACAGAACAGCCTGTTTTCCTGCATGATAGTTGTGTTTTCCTGGTGAACTAACAGCCTGTACCACTTTGTATCACTCACTTAAGCTTTAGAATTTTTGCAAATGAGTCATAAAAGCCCCCTTAACAGGAATATGGGACAAGATCACACTTACACACATGTGAAGCCGAGTTTCAAGAGCTACCTTTCTGCCCTAGCAGATATCCCACCTATCTAATATATGACACTCCTGCTGTTACCCAGCTGCTTGCCAGCTACATTTAAAAATTGCCCCTTTTTATTGTCATAATAGCCTTGCATTTAAATCCCAATAAAATGCCAATCTGTTGAGGATACGGGCTACAGGTTTATTCACCTTCATATTAAGCCCTTAGGTATTCTAAATAAACTTTCAGTTAAAAACACTAAACAGTACTTTTGTCTGATAGGCCATTTTTAGATAATTATAACTATATTACTAGATAGTATGACTGTAATTTAATAACATTACACCTTGTTGTAGTTACCAATCTCTGCTTGCTCCTTTGAGCACAATGAAAGTCTAAATTTAAATATTAGATTTTTCTGGTATTTCTCTGTTTTAAAGGGCTAGAGAAAAACTAGACCAGAAATTTTATTTAACATATTTGGGTCTTTTTACGCATAGATTGGCAAGTTAAAGATGATTTTTAAGTCACATGTTAGTTCAAAACAAAGGGGGAAAAAGGGTATTATTGTCAAATTTGAAAGTCATGCAAGTCCTGCTAGTTTTTCTGGCTTCTTATTAAGTAAGTAGGTAGGGGTTGGCATTTCTTCTGTGTCCTTCATCCTAGAGAACTTAAAATACAGGATTAATACACACAACAAGCCCTTGAATTTAGCTGCTGCTACTGAGAGCTTTGATAGGAGAGTGTGAGTGCAGTTAAAATGGAAGGATTAACTCTTGCACCAAATAGAGCATCCCTTTACAAATGGAATGCACAAAGATCGTAACTCATAAAGTATAATTAAAAATGCTGAAAGTCATAAGGTTAAAGGACTAAATTTACTGAGTATCCTTTGATGTGACAGCCCAGGTTTTATGTATTTCATCCTGGATTGTATCCAGTGTCAAAGTGTGCTTACATGGAACAATATATCTTCTAACTGAGCTAAAGCTCTTGGCGTCTAAAATACAAACTGACAATATATAGTTTGGGATAAAAAAAGATAGTGAGACCAAGAAGAAATGTTTGTGAAAGGAACAAACTGGAACACAGGAATAAACAGATGTAGCAAAACCAATGAAAACATCAGCATTTTCCTGAGGCAATCATGCTGAAGGCCCAATGACCTCTTGAATAGCTAGTATGAACTTTGTTCATACACATGCATGGTCCAGACTCACCTAAATGCAGATCTGGAATGAAATTTTCCATTATGAATCTTGCTTGGTTTCCCCACTTGTGAAATTAGGCGGATCCTAACTGTGTACAATTCTGTCTAGGAGGCTCCTGGGACACTTTAGAACATAAATAATACTTTCATCTGAAAATGATCCAAGTTCAGACAGCTGTTTGTAAAGGCTCCCAGTCTATTCCTAAGGGAGGAATAAAAGTAGGAGTAGTTGCTTGTGATTTATTAGTGATACTGTTGGTAAATTTGAGGTTGCAGCAATAAGAGATGGTATATATTTTAGAAGTTATAGGCTGGGGCACATAAATAAGAAAACTGTTCAGAATGAAACAGTGAACAGCTTTATTACAGCTATGAATCTCACTAAATGATAGTTGATGTATGGCCACAGAAATTGTTTTTAAGAGACAGAGTGCCGGACAGGAGTTAGGAATGATCCTCGGCTATTTTCAAGAAATTCCATGGCTGTTTGATTTCCATGTAAACAACTCATTAAAGATGAATTTCAAGACTAGCTTTTATAATACTTTAAGACTGACAAAATTCAGAACCTTTGATGTCTACAGCACAGTTCTACTGAGACTAACTATGGCAGAAAATTGAAATTGCGGTATAGAATTAGACAAGGTAATATGCCTTAGCTTTACTGTGGTATACACAGAAAAGCCTTAGCTTTTCCTTTAACCCCTGCAGGAGATGCAGTCTATTTACTGTCTGCTGTTACCCTTCCCTGACAGAGCAGAAATATCAAGCTTAGCACTGCAGAACAATCCAAAATGGTGCAAGTCTTCATTTTTTAAGCTTTGGGAATGAGTCCATGCATTTTAATTTTCAAAGAAAAAATGTGCTGATACATCTACAACAATAAGCTCTTTAGATGAAACTCTACTAGTCCCTTTACTTTACCTTCTAAATTTGGTAGGGGTGTCACACACATATGGAAGGCCCATTTCCTTGGCCTGGCTAGCACATCTGTAATGTGCCTTGGAAATAGGACCTTTGAATGTATTTTAGTATTCCTTGTTCTCTCTGCAGAGGCTGCCAGCCAGGCTAGAAGTAATGCCAGCTGAGGATGCTACAGTTTGGATAGTTTTTGCTTGTTTCAAAAACAAAAATAATTGTGCATTGATTTGTTTATATTTTGCTATGTCAAGCTTGTAACAAGTCATGCCATTGCAATGGAGTGGAGACGTCACCTTCCTTTCTCACCTGCAAGAGGTTGCTGCCTCAGATAAATGAGGCTTTCTATTCCTTCTGTTTTGACTTAGATGGTCTTCGGCTAAAAGGTTGGAATACAGGATGAAACCACAGAACCCTTGTTTTCAGCTGAAAACATTTCCATGAATAGATGAGACTCATACCCCCAAGGTCACTGTTTTGGCAAAGAATGTTTTGAAAGAAATATCTGAGAACTATTCTTATTCTAAAAGGAATTGCGGGAAATATATAACTTAATATAACTTATATTTCTTAAATACTGACATTTAAAAGACATAATCTTTGAAAAAAGGAGGATTTAAGAATATCCTGGACTGGAGCGAATTTAACCATAGTTTGGAACAAAACAAAATCGAAGAGATTTAAACCACTAAAGTTGAAAGACACAAAAGAAGGCAAAACTAAAAACAGCTCTGGCAGTAGCCTGTGTGTGGATTTTATGGGACATAAGGCCTTCTGAGCACACCTTTTGGAAGGCAGCTGAAGCTTCTGTCACTTTCCAACATTTGTCCTTTAGCTCAGAGATACTACAGACCAGTAAGGTATTTCCTTCAAGACAGTTGCTGAACCAATTTGTCCTCTTTGTCTGGTGCTGAAAATGTTCTATCTAGTCTGTACTGCCTGGTTTGGTATTACATTTTTGACTTCTGAACAAGATTTTTCAGTCTGCAGTCTGATCACTTTAGCAGAGCTTATTTTGTGAAACTGGCATTTTTATGCCTCTTTTGGGCAGCAGAATTTTTTACTTCCTAGACTCTGAACTGCCCTTAAAGTTTCCTTTAAATGTACCAGGCAATGAAAGCATAAGGATCGATTTATGATTTTTTGAAAAATAATAAATAACTTTATACAAAAGAATTCAAATAAGTGAGAATATTTCTCTCTGACAAACTAAATGAGAAAATATTTATATCTTTTTCCTAACCTCTGTGTACTTGTCATTTGGCCCCATGGTCACTTAAGGACAAGGACTAGCCATTTGTGAATTTTTTTCTATATGTATGTGCTTGTGTGCACGCACAAATGTGTATTTTTGTCTTTATATCTGTGTAAGTAATAGCAACATATTTACCATCTCTCCTTATGGTAAATCTCAAAGTGCATTACAAGGTTTAGGTTCTCTCTTGCTGAATCTGCAGCCTCACTAAGACTTTTGAAAATGTCTGTATGAGTAGAATAAGTCAGAGCAGTAAGTTCTGAGATCACCAGATTACTATATTTAAAACAGTCCCATAACACGTATCTTTTATATAGCACGTGAGTGCTTGTGCACTTTGCATCTTACTGCAGTACAAAACATTGGCCTCATCTGTGAAGCTGATATATTGATGGAAGGTTTTGGAGATTCTTCTTTCCTTTGGGACAACATTACTTACGATCTGTGGTTCATTTACATTGACTTCATGGACTATGCTTTTTAGTTCATTCAGAGATCATTCTTAATGCTTCTGTCAGGTGCAGAGATCAATTCTGTGCATGCTGGGGAAGCAAGATATTGGAGCTGCAATCTGCTGTTGTATGTGAAAGGAGAATTTTCTTTCCACTGAAGAGCTTGTCAGTGCCAGTGAAAAACAGGTTTGTGAAATAATATCAGCTGCACCTATATCTATTCTTTAATAGTTAGAATGTAATTTAAGCCGAAAGCAATGTCAAAATTATCAGTAGCTTTTATCCATCAGCCAGGGAGAGACTCATTCCCTAGAAATAGCTTTCTCAGTTTTGTTAGCTTTGTACAGGTGAGAATGAAAGAGGTATTCTTTAACCTCTTCCAAGTTGCATCTTGAAGCCTGATTTATAAATGGGATAATTTTTCTTCATGTAAATTCATTTGTGCTAAGGCAGTGCATCTACAAAATCAGTGGAATTATCATTGTTAGAAATGCCTCTCTACTATGTTTACCTGAAATCGAGAAAAGCCAGTTCCAAGTTTTCCTTAAGATAAAGCTTAATGCTACCCCGGTTGCTTGTGTATATCTTCACTGAGTGAAAATAAGCTTTACTAGATAATTTTGGTCAAAATGCAAGAGAAATTCCTTTATATTAGCTATAATAGATTTTTGAAGTGACTGGCTGAAAATACTGAATGTTTTTATTCTAACTAAAATATTTAAAAATATTTAATATGTATGACATTTAAAAATTAAGATTCTTGGCCACATCAGATAGTTTAGTTATGTCTACCAGGGTTCAGTCATATCAGGTAAATAGATTTGTCTGTGTGCATTTGTGCAAACTCAAGTACACAGAGTTCTCTTAACACTCCTTTCTGATAAGCCATGTACCACTATCTCACTATCATTTCTGGACAATAGGTAGGCATTCAGCCTTTGTTCCTCCTGCAAGTTTATTGAATGCTTATTATTGGCCAGACTTGGCTCCCTAGGTGATTCTGCTTTTCCTAGGTGACTGCCTAAGTAAAAATCTATCTCTACTGCAACACTTGAGCTATGTAGTAAAAAACACTCACTGGGAACTCATATCTTTTTCTAATGCATCCTTGGGAATTTAGCAATATTGTGAAACTATCTGAGAAACCGTGGTAATAGAAATGTTAACAGAAACCAGACAGCAGAGTTTAGAAAGCTATTCTGAACTTTAGCTTCTGTTCACACAGTTCTCAGAAAAAACAAAACTTTCAGTTGCTGAAACTGCAGTCTGAAGGGGGTGAATGTTTACCAGATTCTTTGTTACCAGCCAAAGAATCCACAGAAAGCATATTCCATCATTTGTTTACATAGCAAATCACATCCACATACAAATGCTTTCATCAGTTGAACTCTGCTGGAGATGCTCAGCTGAAAAGGCTTATACTAAAGCATATTGAAGTCAGTGGAAATTTTCACATGGACTGCAGCAGGCTTTCTTTCAAGGAAGTTTCTAACTCCACCTTTAGCAGCTAAGTTAAAGAAGTAACTCCATAAGTTCACAGCACACTGTGATCTGTGCCAGACCCAGCCCTGTGACATGATTATTCATTATTATGCTGCAGTAAAATAGTGGTGAACTATTGCACACTTTCCCTAGATAAAATCTTAGGAAAATTTGCATTCCCTGTAGAATAAGCCTATGCATACCTAAACTACTTCATAGACATGAAAATTTCTCTTTATATGCACAAATTCTCCTGCTGAGAAGGGATGGTTTGAGTTGGCTTCAAATGACATACAGTTTGTTAACCAGGCCTGTGACAATTTCTTTTATAAAGATATTTTTGAAGTCTACTGTACAAGGGAAAACAATGTAAATGCTAGGGTAGGGTATGACCCGCAGTTCTGCTCCTATGTGTCTTCTGTATTTTAGTTGAGTCTGTTTTGGTATGACAATTTGAACAAGGAAATTTCTTCATCGGATAGTGAAAAACAGCCTCTGTACAGTCCTGGAATGTGTATTTCTTGCATTTCTCTGTAGGGAACTTGAAAGTTTAGGGTTTTTTCCAGTTTGAGCCATGAGTATTTTGCTACATGAAGGTGACAAAAGCCAGGTTTTGAGGAGTGAGTACATTAATATTAGATGGGATTGCTAAAGACTGACATCATACATCAACAAATAGTAGAATCATAGAAAGGTTTGGATTAGAAGAGAGCTTTAAAGATAATCTGTTTCCACCCCACTTTCCATGGCCAGGGACATCTTCCACTAGGCCACGTTGATCAGAGCCCCATCCAACCTGGCCTTGAGCACTTCCAGGGACAGGGTATCCACAGCTTCTCAGGGCAACCTGTTCCAATATATGTAATACATATCCTTCTCTCTGATGACTGAATGGGTAAACACAGACTGCTTGGATATGAAGATCGATGCATCACTGGCCATTCAGACAAGGGAAAGTTAACAGAAAATGTTGAAAGCTGTTGGCTGACCCAGACAGCTAGTGGTGTGACTGGGCTGCCATCTATTCTCTGATCCTGTTATTCAATCTTTCTCACTGTCTCTCTGGAAATTCACATCTTCATGAGCTGTCAGGCCAATGCATAAAGAAATATAGTTTCATACACAAAGGATCAGGGAAGATTGGGGAGGGCAATGAAAAATGCTTTTTTTCTGAAGTATTTGTCAGATTTTTAAAAGATTTTTTTCATCTTTAAAGGTTAGCAAAAATCCATTGTAGGAGCTTCTGAGATAAAAAGATTCTATGTTTTTTGCAGCTGGCTCAAATCAAATGATGTGTTTCATTTAAACAGCTTATCTTTTGAATATCTGAGTAATTCAAATTGAAACAAAGTATGACAGAGTCACAGAGTGTTTCTGTATATAAAGTTGTAAATTCTTCTAGGTATAAAAGACAGACATAGAACATGGCTTGAGAAAAACAGTCTGCTAACGGGCTTCTTGGAGCTGAACTTTGCTCGCAGCATGCTCTAGGGAGCATGATGACACACAGTGACCTTAGTCACAGAGAAACATAGAATACATTTTCTCAAAACAAGAAATAGTGGTAGCTCTGCTGTCAGTTTCTATAAATCTAGGAACAGAAGCTGTGAACCAACTTTCTGTCAAAACAATCTCCTAATAAGCCACCAAGTACAAGTTTTTTGTTATTCTATTTTAAATATTCACTTAACTTTTTATGAACATGGACACTGCACTTGGACTTTCTGTAGGCCTCCATTTTATGTTCCATATAATTTTTCTTCAAATCATGAACACTAAATTATAAAACTAAACTTTTCCTCACAGCTTAGTTGAAATTAAGGATAGAATTGCCTGGGATCAAATCCCCCTGAAAATGAAATCCTAAATTAAAACCAGATAAAATTTTATAAGATGGTTTTCTTTTTTGATAAAATTAGCTTGTTTAAATATCTGATTTTTATTTTAGTATTTTGATTTTAAGTCAGGCTGGGTGCTGGATTTAAAAACTCTTAGTCCACATCTGAGTTTTTTCACTGACCTACCGCAGGGTGGAATGTCAGTTCAGATATTTCAATCAGGTTCAGAGCTGTCTTAAAAATCTATAATTCATGTCTTTTGCACTCAGAGAGAAGTTTAGATAGGAGATCACTTCCTAAAAAGGTTGTTGGGGAAACAAAACACATTGTATAACAGGATCAGGATCACTTTGAAAGTTTGAACTGCTAGTGGTTACTTAAAAATAACCTCATGGACTTGTAATTGAAAATTCCAGTTTATTTTTAACAGTAGGTGTTGCTGTAGGAAAAGAGAACAAAGCACACAGAGCAAACTGCATTCACAGGAGCAGCACATTAGTGAAGAAAAAGGGCAGCCAGAATGCTTTGCTTAGAACTACTTAGAAAAACCCTATTGGTAGTTTATGTGATTTAAAATCTGACATTATCACCTTTTCTCAGACAGTTCTGCTGAATTGCCTGTTAAAAACAGTTAATAGTTTAGCATTTTGACTATTTTGTCTGATTATAAAATTACCACTCAAAGTTAAACCTTCCTCTTCTCACTGAAATTTATATTAAAGTTCTGACTGCATGAAAAATGAATCATAGACATGTATACGCTTCTTAACACCACTGCCTGGCTAGTATTTCAGCCTGAAGATGAGGACAGATCAGAACAAAAGGTAGGATTTATATTAAGTAAATATGGTGCACAACTTACTCTTATGTCTAGATTAGCAGATACTACTAGCAAAGCTCAGAAAGTCACTGAAGGTACCCATTTGGCATGTTGGGTTAGCAGATAGATGTGGTTGGGTGGTGCTATGACATTCCAATATGCTGATATAAGTAATTTGTGTTGCAGTTGTTCCAGACCCTGATCAGAGAGAACTCCGTATGCACATAGTGTACACGCACACAAAAGGCCCTGTTTGTCCTGGTCTACACTTGATCCTGAGGCACTGAGACAAACACTGCATTGCCTGAGCAGCAGAAGCCCATGGGAGAAAAATAAGCATGTTTGTTATATTTTTGATCTGGAAGTGATTAGAGGGATTGCTAGGAGGTTGTGGTGGAAGTGTGTTTGGCTGAAAAAGGAGGGGAAAAGCCACAGTCATGCTTGTGCCAAGTGTTACCTGGGGAGAGCATGCTCTGCTCCAGCCAGTGGGAGGACAGGTCCTCTTTTAACCCGGGCTTTTTCTTTCAAGTTTTCCCCTCCCTCACTTATATTACAGTTCAGAACTTCAGGATAAAAAAACCTGTTTCCTTCTCATGTTCAGCAGGTTTGGGTGAAGGATATGTGTTGTAAAACAGGTTTATGGGGGTGCACTGTGTGAGTGAGCATAAGCTGACAACTTTCTGAAAGCCCAGGGGCTTGGCTTTCCTTGTTCATTGTGCTCAGCCTATACTGTCATTAGTATTCCAGCTATCTGCTCGTGGGGAAGAACAGAGGGCCTCTTCACTTCTTACTCTGTGGAGGCACATAGAAGTTGAGATCTCAGATGTTACTTCTTACCTAATAACATTATGATACTATCAGCAGTGAGAGTTCTTGGTTTGATGGCATACATAATTCAACAAATTATGAAAGCTTTATAGAAAAGGCAATAATTGGAAGTGAACCAAGATGCCTTATAAGGACATAATTGTAAACACCAGAGCCTCCATCTGCTCCCAGATCAGACTACTGGATCCAGCTGACTCTGCCAAACTGGAGCAATGACTCAGTAAAGATTCCAAGGATTTCATCAAGTTACTAAAAGTTTAGGAATATAGCAGAAAGATGCCTTATTTGATATATCTAATTGGAGATTTAAGTAGTGATGTCTATTGAGGAATTGTAAGAGATGATGAAGTGTAAATTGCAGCATACTGAGAAGTAATTTGAAAGTCTCTTTTTATGGTATGAGAGATTTACTCTGTTGAGAAGTTACTGATGTGAGGTCATTTTTTACCAATCATAAGAGAGGCAAAAGGGTTCAAACTATGCTTAAAACTTTATAAAGTATATATATGATGTTTGCGGTCCAAAATAAAGTGAGTCAATGAATCTGTTCATGGTATAGGAATACTTTCTGGTCTCTCTAACCCATATTATTCAAATTCAGAGAAGTGAGAAGGTTAAATGGTTTAATTATTAATTCCTTTCTTCATGGTTAGGGTGCTATTAAGGTATGAGCTATCGTCCTTGGAAGAAATGACAAAAAATATTATTTAAAAAGTGTCATTTATTGGAAAGTGAAAGAGAGACAAGTCCCCACCCAGGGAGCAAACTGTAACAGCACTGGCAATTTAACAACCAAAGATCTCACCAGTTAAATTTGTAATAATATTGATAGCAGAAAGGATCAACAAGTGTTGAATACTAACAAATATTTTGCCCAAAGGGTGAAAGATATGATGAGGGTTTGTGAATGGGATTGAATTCTTATCCTAACATTCCTTGGGTCTGTTCTTTCAAGGGTATCTTGGCAAACATATGGTAGAGGAAATGAGATCTTTTCTCCTTTATATCTTTAGAATATGCAACTGGTACCTACCTCGTGCTCCTCACAGCACCAAGACTGCCACTCCTTCCACACGTGTAGCAGCATCCTCCTGTCGTGCCCTCTGCTGAGGGGGGGAGCAGCTCCAGCCAAGGTGCCAAGCTGCCTCTTGCTTCTTGGAGTTTTTGTTCAGGCAATCCTAGGAGACATGATGAAGTAGAAACATACAGAAGAGGGGAAAGCTAGCATCACAGGTCAATTGTTAGCATTAGCACCTCAAAGATTTGATTTTACATACTTTTAGATATTACTTCTGTATCATCTGAGGTTATACTGCACAACATCTGCAACCATAAAAAACATGTAGATAGAATAGGAGGGAATCTTTGAGTTAAAACATGCAAAAATAATTTCAAATGAAGGAACAGGATTTTGTTTCCTTTTTACTGAATACATGGAGTCCTCATATAATTCTAAATTTTGGCTAAGTGTAAAAGAACAGAGGATAACATAACATCCAACAGAGCTAACTGATAATGACTGAAAGCCTATAGTAAAGATCCTTGTTCAGTGATCTTCTCCTGGTATATTTTAAATATTGCATATGGAAACCAATGCTTTGTGCTTATTAACAGCTCTGTTACACATCAGCCTTTGCTTGCAGCTTGGTTTTTTCAACGATGTAGTTGGACAGTGGCTCTATTGAAAGGTTCAAACTTCAGGACATTCTCAAGCTCAGCTGAGAATCACATATCACATCTGCTTGGAGTAAAATTAGGAATTACTACTAGATACTGCAGTATGAAGTGCCTTCTCCATCATTGGCTCTCCTAAGCCAGGTTCTTCTGCAATAAATTTAGAACACAGCCATAAGCCATGACATTTGATCACAGGCAATTTACAACAGTCATGGAATCCCTTGCTTCTGGCTCTTGACTTCTGGACTTTGTATATTTTTGGTTTGCTGTGCTTCTGAAAACAGACCATGCCTGGAAGGGAACACAAGACAGAAATACCTATCAGAAAGACTCAGTTTTGCAAAATGTAGATAAATTAGAACACATTCCCAGTCCATGCTTGATTTTAGAAGCAGAATGTGGGCACCAGTGCTGTGGGTTGAAAGATGTATTTGAGAAGATTGCTCAAGGTTTTACTCCTGTGTCTCCTCTGATCTTTTGAGTGAATCTTGTAGTTAGGTTTCATATGAAATCATACACAAGAGAATTGGACTTGATGACCTTTATGGGTCCCTTCCAACTTGAGATATGCTATAATTTTATAATCTTCTGGAGTCCAAAGGAGCTGTGTTTGCAAACAGTTTTGTTTGGGAGTCCTTGTTGCTGGTGCTGTCTATACATCTTGTTAAAGAAACCCTTGTCCCTTTCCAAAACTGGAAGTGGAAATCAAAAGGGGAGTGAGAAAAGACAAAGAGTAAAAAGATGTTCTGAGATTTCCACAACAGACAAAAGGCAAAGCAGAGAATATCCTCTTTTTTCCAAGACTGTGTATACTGTTGACTCACAAATTCTCTCAAATTCTCCAAGCAGTAGTAGAACATACAAAGATTGAAAGCTCACCTTTGCAACAATGCTCAGGCCCCATTTGAAAAATATTATATAAGAACACCGAGAGTCTAAAATTTTCCCCTCTGATAATACCAATTCATGAATTTTAAAGAACTGATTTTTGTTACTTACTTGACCCTCTTCCCAGCAAGAAAAATCATAAGTATTTAAAGTTCTTCCATATAAGGATTGGACTCCTTTGAAATTAAATTATATAAAAATATGAAAATAGTCTGCAGTTGAATCATACTTTTTTTTTTTTTTTTAATATAGGTTTATTCAGCAATTTGGCTACCAGTTGAGAGCAATGGTTTCCATACTACGATTTGTGGTGTATTCAAAACAGATGGAAGCATCTCAAAGCCTGCTTTGTCCAAAGCCAAGAACATTTTTCGGCAAGAAGTCTGAACTTGTTGCCACATAAACAAAATGAGTGATTTAACTTAGTGTCTACATATTTTGGATTGGCAAAACCTGCTGTAAAAAAGTAAAGCCAGAGAGCAGACTCTACAAAAATAGGAAAAGACAGAGCAAGAAAAAGAGAGAGCTTCACACACGTATGCGTGCACCACACACAAACACACCCATTCTGGCAGCTGTTAGACCCAAAGTGTTTGTGTTGTGAGATTCTAAACAAGTAACAGGACGTTTTGGTCCAGCTGGAAAATTTCTTATGCTTTTTGTTCCCTGAGTTTAGGCACTCACATCAATACTGAAGAAAGCATATTTGTATGCCTTCTATTGGCTGTCCCTAAAAATAGAATTAAGCCTTACATTTTCTTCAGGTTTGTTTACGATATAGATATTCAGTAAGATGCTTTCCAAGAAACCAAGTGTATCCTAAAACTGTGAAATGTAGAAAGGTAAGGAGAGTAGATAATAATCTTGACAGCTGTATATGTGTATGCTTGTGTGTGGAAGGGATCAAAGATTTAATTTCGGACTAAGACTCATATACTGAGTTTCTTGGCCCTGAACTTCAACTAGATTATTCTTTTTTAGAGACTGTCATTGGGTATTCCCAAATCTGCAGTTTTTGTAGACACTGAAGTTCTGTACTGGAAGCACTCATGGAAGAGGACTGAGTATGGGAGCAGACAGAGAAAGTTGTGCATAAGTCTGCCTCTGTCCTTGATGTCTTTCGGTGGTTTTGGTGTTGCTGAGCTGTATGGGTGTAACTCTCCAATTTTGTTCCCTTTTCTAGGGCAGTGCGTCTAGTTTAAGTGTACATTGGTCTGTTTGCTAAAATGTCTTCTAACCTTGCTTTGTTCCTCCAGTTTTTCCTACAGCAGAAGTGATGATGGTGACATGAAATGAGAAATTATTATGAAAAATGTCAGACGTGGCATCAGATATAAACCAATGCATTTTGTGAGATTTCAAAGCCTGTAGGTGAAAAATGCAAGATTCAAGAACAAAATCTCATTGAAAAAATCATAATAGATTTCTGATTTTAAAAATCTAGGACAGTTCAGGAGTGCTGTTGTTTGGTTGTACTATTTTCTTAATTACAGAGGTATTTTTTACTATATATCTCACAATTTGAGAACTGTGGAGCACACATGAAGATGCTGGTACATTTGCGAATGAGCAAAAATGGTTTTTTCAGAGAATGAATAAACAGATTAAGTAACTTATAAATAATTTGGAAACAGAACTATTCTACATCCAGAAAAAAGGAAAGACTTATTAACTTCTGATAGCAGATATTAAACTGCAAAAATTCAATTCATGTCAGGAAAGGTGAAGTCTAATTTGGGCACCTTAATCAGACATGAAATAGCATTTATCTGCAGTGAGAACATGGTGAAAGATTATTCAGAGCTGGTTCAATCATGGTGAACTTCATTTAATAGCCAAGACTACCTATTAGAGAGAAGGCTCAATGCTTGTTTTGATAAGAAATAGGGCAATTAATGGCACCATGAGTGGCAATTGAATTTGTATTGCTGACAAGATTTTAGGGCATTGTGACAAATAGTCTCCAGTACAGGATCTGACAAAGGGCATCTGTGAGAGACAGCAGCTACAGAGGCCCAATGAAAGAGGTCCAGGACTTCCTGCCACACTTTAGGCTGATAATGGACACATGACCAAGCAGCATTTTAATTCTGTGTTAGTTAGATGCAGTGGCACATCCCATTATTCACAGCCTTGGATTTCCTTCAGAATCAAGTCTAGATGTGCAACAGAGAAACACTTCATTTCAGTTGGACAGACACCTGATTTGGATGGGGAAGTGATATGCTGAGATGCACAGCAGAGTGCCAGTGCTCTGCATTTTAGATAGCCTATGAGAGGCAGAAATTGGAAGAAATAAAGCAGTTACATGGACAATGAAATCTTCTAACTAAGAAAACCTCTATCTGAGATAAAACTAAATGGAGCAGGTATATGGCACAACAGCAATGATATATTTAATTTTTTTTTGGTCACAATTACCAACACTTCTTTTAAGGACTTTTTTTTGATTGCTATACATAGCAAATTCTGAGCCTAGCTATCTTCATGGTTCTCTTCTATGAATAAGATGCATTTTCTATGGAATGGAGGTGTTGAAATGTAGTCTTGACTATCCCACAAGTCTTTCACTATTTCATACTTTTTGGCCAAGTAGATCAGGAAAACACTGCAGAGGACAAAATTGGGCTGTGGGGTACAGTTTGAATCAGTGATTTTTTTACTTCTTGTGACTCCTTTTATTAGAAAAAGAGGCTATTTTTTTTCTTTTGTGTAGCTCTGTTAAAGTCAGTGAGCTCAGAAATATGGATTTGTGTGACTATGCACTTTACAGAAATGTCCCCAGATGATTAGAAAGCAATCTTTGAATGTCATGGAATGAAAAGAAACTATCAAAGTTCCTGGAATTTTTATTTGATTTGCCAAAAAACATTCAAACATGCATTTGTAGAAAACATTGTGTCTTTCTCAGTAATCTGTTTTCTTCTAGAATATAACATAATGAAACATATGCCAATAAATTATCAAGTACAATGGCAATCCAATGTGATTTAGTGACTGAGAAGGTGGTAACTCTTCATGTTCATAACAAACAGTTGAGGAAGCAGCACAGAAGTCCTAAACTCATATGTAAAAACTAATATAAAGGGTGTTTTATGCTTTAATTCTGTATCAGCCACAATAAAATATATAATGTATTTTTAGAAGGATGGTAATTTCATTTTACTGAGATACATTATTTTATTAGCCATTAGCTGAAAACTTTAGTAAAATTTGCAGTTCATTTAATAGATAAGAAGGAAATAAATTCTTTAGAATACACTAAAGCTTTGAAGGGTTATGCCAGCACATTCTACAGAGAGGAGATGGGAAGAAATAAGGATATATAGCTTTTCTCTTCACCTTTGTATTTTTGATGGTCAAAATTATGCTTTTAAAGTAGCTGCACATGAAGACTTGTGATTTTAAGCTGCATTCCATTTGTTAGGTGCTCTGTTTGTAGATTTCTGACATATCTAATTTTAAAAGTGCTTTACTAATACTGTATTTAAAATCAAAACCAAAAACAGGAGCCTTTTAAGGATTCTTTTACTTTGTGCTCCTTGTTGGATTTTTGTGGTTAGAGAACCACATTTTTGTTTTAAATCCAACAGCTCTGTTATGAGAACAAAACCTAATGATGAGGGAAAATCTTGCCGAGAGATGATTTCTAGTGTATATCAAATGGAAGAACCACTGCTTATAGTGAAAAATGGCTTGATTGATTCCGGGCTTTAGCTTTATATGCTAAATAAAATTGAGAATTTGTAATCCAGAAGATAAGCTGTACTAACAGTAAGGATTTTATCACTGCATAATCAGAGAAGTATGTAATTTCAAATGGTTTAACTCTGTGTAGGTGGTCCATGCTCACAGTTTTTTTTGTTTAATTTTGACACAGATGTGTCAGAGGTCCCTGAAGAGCAGTAAAGCTGGAGTCTAAGATTTCAACCATAGTGAAAAGTGGAGACAGTGTATCAGCTTATTAGCTACTGAGCCTTGGCACCTTGTGGTTTTCCTTACATTGGTGCCTTTCAGATTAAAAATATAGGCGCTTTGTAATAGTAATGATCTTGAAAGTAACCACTTCCTTTGAGAGTAGGGATTGCTGTTCCCACTGCCAGGGGAGGATGGTCAGACAGCTGCTGTTTGTGAGGACCACTCCATACCACCGAATGAGCTTTTGCCAAACCAGCACTGGTTTGGAAGCTGCCAGACTGGTTTTCCACACCTTAGGTGTGGGTAAAGGAAGCAACCAGGCCAAGGTTACTGATAACAACCCAAAGTTTGCAGTCTTAGAAAACCTTCTGCTGTTCCTGAGCCTGCGGTAAGTCTCTATTGATCGTTTTGCCTTTGGATTCTGTATGTATTATTCGAAGAGAATCTGTAGTTGATTATGCAGTTGACATCCAGGAATTTCTACTTCTTACTTTAAATCTGAAAAGCTGTCTGTCTCAGTGGTCTGGATAAGTAATTCTTTTATTTTTCTTCACCTTTTTCTGGTTTTACAGTATGTCAATCACTCACGGGACTGCAGCCAGGATTTGCCAATGTCAGTAAAGGGTTTTAAAAATAAAAGCAATTATAATGTCACAGAGTGTACCTGCTACAGATTGTTTTTGTATTCAGCGAACAGCAACTCTCGGAGACAGAAAGACCCTACCAGCTGAAATGGTGGCAATGCACCATTGCAGACAGTCTCAGGCAATGGAAAATCCTTGATGAAGGGTTTCTCCTCATCGTGTCTAAGATTTCTGTCGAACACTTGGACCTCCAGGCCAGGGTATGCATGTTGCACAGAGAGAGAGCAGTTCTGAGAAGTCCTGCTAAGACCAGATGGCTTGGAAGAGTAACTTTATGTAAGAGAATGGAGTATTCTGGTTTGAACAGCCGTAACTCTCTGTGCTGGAAAACTAGGAGAGTAAGATACAAGATACACGGAATTCTTCTTTCTTCAGGAATTCTGTCCTCCTGTGTGCTCATTTTGAAGATCACATTTTCAGAACTGCAAATTGCTTGGAGATAGAGAAGTCACAGAAATCACTGAAATCACAGAATATCCTGTGTTGAAAGGGCCCCAAAGGGATCATTGAGTCTAACTGTTAAGTGAATGGCCCATATGGGGATCAAACCCATGACCTTGGTGTTATTAGCACCATGCCCATCCCAATTGAGAAGTTTATTGTTCAATTGTTTATTGTTCAAATCCTCTCTCAGGATAATTATGTCCTTTCCTGAAAGTATATCTACTGTACTTTATCAAACACATATTTCAAACACAGAGATTCCAAAACTGTACTTTTAATTAACTAACTGAGATTTCCAGGTGAATAAAGAGAGCTCAGTGTAATCTTAAAAGATGTCCAGGATACTTAACAGTAATAAGTACTAATTGAAAAATACTCTCTCTTGAGGTGGTTTTTTTTTGGTTGTTTTTTGTTTGTTTGGTTGGTTTTTTTTTTTTT
>WBMY01012324.1:1196425-1219092 GCA_013397315.1 Donacobius atricapilla
TTTTTTTTGTTGTTTTTTTTTGTGGTCTAGAAGGTTAACTCCGAAACATACCTGTTTTATTTTTAGACCTTTAGCATGAAAAAGTTAGATGACTTAACTGTGATATTTCAATTCAGCCAAAGCTTGAGAATTTTTGATTTTCTTTCCATATCGTATGTTACCTCCACTAAAGAAATTAAGAAAGGAAGTAGCATCAGATGATCTATGCATATTCTTTGAATCTTAGTGCTTCTTATTGGCAATTGTAAAGACAGTGTGTGGCAAGCACCAAATTACTTATCTTATAAAGCTTTCCAGCAGGTAAATGGAATCTATTTTATCGGGCAGAGAAGCATGCCACACAAACCCATTATGAATTGCACATTTTCATAAGTAAGACGCTTGTCTTCCAAGACTTGAGAGGTAAGCCTGGTGTGCTATACTGTCTGTTGGCCTTGGTGGTCCATGTTACAATTTTGTAGACACAAAGTTTGCACCATCTCAGAAAAGGGGTCCTTTTTGTTTACCAAGTTTCTAAACACCAGGGCTCAGAAGAGAACCTTGGGACAAAAGGAGTCACCCTATGTTCAAGGAGAGATGATATCATTCGGAATTCATTTGCTTAGGGAAGAAATAGGAAGGAGAAAACATCTGTAGACTGTTGGGAGGCTTGCCAAGCAAAACAGGAGTTGCAGTTGATAGTTAGGACATGCTAACAAAACCAATGAAAGTAATAATTGTGTATAGAGGCATACAAGATACATACTACATATAGTTTTCAAAAGATGACCTTCAAACTAACACAGCTGGAATTTTTCTGAAGAATGGTTATCTATCTTTGCTTTGCATGAAGAAAGTAAATGGAAACAAAACCATTTTTTCTTAAATATTTTATGCAGGAAAGAGAACTCACTTTGTCAGCTATTTCTCAGCCTTCCAGATGGTTTGAAAGACATACTTGCACTGGAACTAAGGGAGAAAAACCTGTGAGGCAGAAAAAAATGTACACTTGCATTTCAGATACTGCATAATCACCGTCTGCCTCGGCAGCCTGTTCCAGTGCTCTGCCTCCCTCAATATAAAGAAGGGCTAGTTTTAATATTTGGGCAGGTCGTTTGGTCAAAGAAGGCTGGGTGACTGTTTCCTTCACCCTGTTGTTCCACTCTTTTATGGTCAATTACCATAGAAGATACAATGTGGCTACAATTACTCTAGCTGATAGTTAAATTCAGTTAATTTAAAATAAAGACAGCGCCTAATGTCCAAAAGGTTAAAGAAAAAGTTATGTTGATGAAACAATATAGAACTGATTTCTCAATTTTTTTTCCCTAGAATATTACTGAGAGTATTCTAATGATTCTTTTCTCTTAAAAGAATCCTTAGGTCACAGGTGGGGAAAAATAATTATCATGAAATGTAAGTACTAAAATTAATTAAACAGATTGGATGAACTTCCCCTGTGCTGGGTAATATAGAAATAGAATCTCATACCTAGGATATGGGTAGCTGCTCATATCTTTAGTCATGTCTATCTGGACATCTCATCAGGAGAAAACTCTTTCTTGCTTTTTTCAACACTCCACCTGTGGTCTCTGATGGTATCAGGAAATGCTGAAGCACAAGAAAAATGAAAGCAACAGTCTGTTAAAATGACTAACATATAAGTTTAAGGATTTATGATAGACCGGGTCTCCAAAAGTTGGGACAAGTCTCCCATAACTTTCCATGGTATCTTAAAAAAAATGATAGTGAACAAAAGGAAATTAAATTACATTTCCCCTGAGCTTTTATACTGTTAAGATTTATTACAAAACACCAAGACCTGAGAAGTATGGCTTTAGATCCTTGATGGTATTCCTTAATTCCTGTATCTTCTAGAGCTCTCTAGTATTGGTAATGCTGAAGTCTGTATAAGACTTCCTAAGTATAAGACTTCCTAAGTCTATATAAAACTTCCTAACTAACTGGAAAGAATTTTGATGGCTTAAATCTTCCTACTTTCACTTCAGAGGTCTTCTGAAGGACTTCTTTATATAGAAGAAAACATAAACATGCTTTAAATGGACTCAATTCTACTTAATGTCTTGCGAAAGTTGTGGGCAAATAGAAAACATAGGCAAAACTCACATTTTCTAAAACCCCAGAGACTGTGACTATTTTAATTTCAGAATTACTCTTCCATCCTGGTAAGGGGGTATGTAGATCTTCTACATATCAGGGTCTGTGGAGTACCTAACTATGTCCTCAGCTTTACTCAAGGCGATTGCCAAAAACAGGTGCTATGAAAGAATACGGCCCACAGAAATACATGGACAGGCTGGAACTGCCTCAAAGAGGCTTTAAGTGTTGAGATGAAAGGGAAATATAGGGATTCAGGCCAGTAAGCATTACAGGGATGAAGGTGGATCTAATTTTCTCTCTTGTAGAGGAGAAGTGAGCATCTTGAAAACAAGGAGCCAGGAAAATATGAATCCCAGGTTGGACAGAGACTGATTATAGGATTCTCTGGATTTTGAGGAATGACTGTGAACTCTTTTTTATCCCTGAGAAAGGCGGGAACTTGAATCACCCCAAGTACTTTGAGCAGCCTCTCTTTTCCATTCAGCCACAATTTGAAGGGTTTTTTCTTTGAGGAAAAACCTCATCACTTAAATTGTATAACTCTTTAAACATATATGATTTTATGTAACTGCTGAGTTTTACTGTTCTTATTTTAATTTCTTCGGGATGAAACTCACCAAATGGTTTGCTTGCAAAACTTCTCATTAAGCACAGCAGAATAAACAGCTATGGATAAGCAACCTTTGTGGGGTTTTAGGTTTGCAGATCCTCTGGAACTTTATTTCATAATTCTTTGAACTGATGAAATATGCCAAGTTGTTTCCCCCACCCCCCATTTAATTTTCTTGCTCTGCCAGTGTATTTGTAACTGGGTGGAATCATGTGTTATTTAAATAATGATTCCTGTCTGAAAGTAATTTCTACCCTGTTTGTGGAAGAACTGTTCATGCAAAAACAAAACCTGTGGCAGCTTAGGATTTCTATTTGAAATCCTGAATGGAATAAAATGACTGGAAATAAAGCCTCAAAATATTGTGTGTTGTAATTCCTTGTTCTGTTCTAAACATAGAACTCTGAGTTTTTACAGGGTTCAAGTTCTGGCACAAATAGTTTTCTTCTTCCTTTTAATAATTGCCTGCGTTAATCAGACATGCTGACAAAAAAACTTTGATCCTTACAGGGGTATTCATAAACATCCAAGCCACATCCAATCAAACAGTTTCAGGACTGGTGAAAATAAGTTGGTGCTTGCTAGATATACATCAATCTATTATAAGAATACAAAAATCCGAATGCATTTTGTGTTGTCTCTTGTGTAGGAGATTTGGAGTGCTAAACCCTGGAAGATTAATGTTGTGGTTGCCTTCTTATCAACAATACATTAGAAAGCACTAATACTTTTTCAATAATGAGAACAGAATATGTCAAATAGTATGCAATCTCTGGTGCCAACATTCTTTATATAAATATTTACAGTAAACTATTTCTTCATAATAGATTGCATATTATATACATATATAAATATAAATACATATACACATATACACACATATATCAGAATGCTGGAAAGAAGTCACGTTTATATAGACTTCTCTAACTTTCTTTGGGACTTTTTTTTCTTCCTTCCCATCTGGGTTTAGAACTATCTCTGAAGTATTATCAAAGTAATAAAGGAAATGGCTAAAATTCCACTAAAGTAAGGTAAATATTGTTTTTAAACATTCGATTAGAGTGAATCTAATCTGGCCTGCACAGTTAGGGATTCAGTGCTCTCCACAGCACTACCTCAATTCCCAGAAAGAATGATTGTAAGCTGAAAT
Organism: Donacobius atricapilla; assembly: GCA_013397315.1. Classification (NCBI taxonomy): domain Eukaryota; kingdom Metazoa; phylum Chordata; class Aves; order Passeriformes; family Mimidae; genus Donacobius; species Donacobius atricapilla. The sequence goes on from WBMY01012324.1 coordinate 1,200,286, forward strand.
ATAATATTCTGCCAGGAAATCACTAGTTCCGAGTTATTAGATTCCAGCCCTGGTTGAGATCGAGGCAAGGAGACAGCACAGGAAGCAATCAGAGTCCTTCGTAAGTGTGGCTCAACGTTTTTAAAATAGTGTACTTTCAAAGGTAATGGAGACGATGGACTGCAGCAACTAAACTGCAGGTGCAAAGAGACCCTCCTGTAAACTGTGATTATTGCTTCTTTTCCTGTTGAAAGTGTGAGCACAAGTACTTAATTTTGTTCTCTAATGTTTGGAATTGAAGTATTTATATTTCTTGCAGTTTGAAGTAATCATATCTATTTTTGCATGAATCTCTGTGTGTGGGATGCATAATGTTATGTTCTCTTCGCGCAGAGCCCGCAAAATTTCAATCCTACCTAAACAACTTCAGCCTAAATCAGGAACATGGACCAAAAAGCCTCTAAAGGTTACTGAAGTTGCTCTTTGATGCCGTATTCTCAATGCTAAGGAGACTTACAATACTGGTTAAGAGGATCATATTGTCTACACGTGTGACATAGATGATTCAAACCTGAAAACAAATAGTCTATAGTGTATCAGTGATGATTTATTTTCTTTTAAATCAAGGGAATACTGGTATTTTTCTTTTAATTAAGAAACATCTTTTGGAGAAAGCATCTGTTTAGTGAAGGCCAAGAAAAATATTCTTTAATGTTGCTCTTTTGTCACGTGGGACCTGCAGTTCAGGTATTTCCTGTTCTTACTTTTTCTCAGTTGTGTTTCCCAGTAGATGACATCTACCCCATTTATTTTTCAACATAAATCCTTATTGATTATTCTTGGGAAAATTCTGCCAGTTACATTGGACTCCTCTCACAGATCAAATTCTGTACTGGTCAGTCTTAATTAGAATATGTCATATGACAAAGGCTGCTTCCATGGAATTATAATAATTTTATTTCTGTTAAGTGAGAATTGGGCAGCTATTATAAAACCCCATAACACATTTTCTGTTATAGCAAACATTTGCGTTGCTGGTTTTAGTAGGGATAAAGGACTGCATCACCTATGAAGAAATAATCAGATTCCTTTTCATGCTTTAACTACACAGGAGAGAAAACCAATTCCTTTATCTCCCTGTCTGTAACAAGTTATCGATGGAACAACACTCTAGTGTTTATGTAACTCCAAGTAATGCTGTCAGGGAACAGGTAGGGTCCTCTTAGCGCTCAGTCCTTATTTTTTATTAACTATCCCTGAAACTGTTCTAATGATCATTACATGTACACAAATAAGAAGAATCTTAAATAGTATTTACTCTGGTAAGTGTCCTGCATTTCAGGCTTCCCAAGAGACTTGCTATCCTTGATGGCAACCTCTGGGCAATTCTGTGACACTGTTCAGCAGACTGGTATTTTTAAAAGGGTCATTCAGAGGTTTGGACTAAATTTGCGTTTCAGTCCTTCTGGTAGACTGAAATGTATGTAAAAGTACTTGGAGTGTAAAGAACAAGTGTGTGAATTCACACAGTAAATTTGGAAGGAAAATATTTTCAAATACCAATTAATCAGAAATAATAATAATTTCCTTTCCTTTTTGTCATCAGTATTCTGTTAATGGGGTCCAATAACTTTTCACATCACAATAACCATCAATAGGAGAAATGGTAAAATAGTGACGCAGATATAGTTCTACTTCTATAGAAGTAGAATATATTTCTGACTAGTGTCTACATTTTTTTCACTAGGACCTTCATCAGAAATTTTAGATTTAGTAAAGGAAAAATACTTTGCAGAAATTCTAATTTCCGTGAATGCTCGTTTCAGAAAAACACCGTGAAAAAACCCAATAGCTACAACTTTCCTGTTGATCTACTGAGTTTTTTTAATAATAACAGCTGGATAAACTTTTTTCTTAAGTTAATATTATGCTATTAGAGGTATGAGATGCATCTCCGACATAATCTTCATTAAATAATCATGTTGTTTTCCTCAGTTATAAAATTCATGCTAAAATAATTGGGCTTGCCAATCTAAGCAACAGAAAATAAAATAAGGAGCCTACAGAAAAACACAGGACTGTTTCATTTTTCTTGGATCTTGTGGAAGGATATTACTTTTAAAATTGCAGCTTTGCTACCTCATCTGTCAGGTTAATTTCACCAATGTTTTCCATTTCCTTCTGTTGAAAACCATTAAAATGATGGTGTTTAAAATGAACCCTCATTTTAGTGTACTGTTTATTTAAGACAATTGATACAATTTAAGAATCTGGTTCTCTATTTCAAAAGTTCCAGGACTTTCACTACCCAGAGACAGCCTTCCTAAAGTGACCTGTTAGTTGATTTTGGTTAATGTCATCGATATTCTTTAGGTCCATAAACATCAAAGTCTCGTAAATATTATTGTACTTAAAACTGGATTGAAGGTTGTAGGCTGTTTATGGTATACTCATTTAACACAGGATACTGTCCACCTAGTATCCCCACCTCACTGAAGGGGACAGAGTTATAAACAAAAATTTATTTACCGTAAGAGTAACTGGTCCCTTTATCAAGATTAGGAAAACACGAAAACATCCAAATGACGGGCTGCCTGCACTCGGGCGCTGGCAGTTGCCGCGGGTGGCTTTCCGGAGCAAGGGCAGGGAAAGCCAGCGTCTCTCTGGCAGTCAGGGACCTGCAGGAGCTGCGCTGCCAGCCCCGGCTTGGTTTGGCCCGGCCGAGGCGAGATGTGGTATGTTGTATTCCCTCAGGCGGCTTTCTGGTACGGGAGAAGCAGAAGACCCTACAAGACCTGATTGCTTGAATGTTTTTTTTACTGCTTGAGTGTCATGTTTTGAGGCTGATGCACTCACCTGCAAGGTAAGAGAGCAGAGAGAGCCGCTGCAGCTGCGGGGCTGAGGGGCCTCCCTGACGGTACCGCTGAGCGGGCAGAAGGCTCTCCCTGCACATAGGTGCGCCCATACCTTTTTTAACACTGTCAGCGGCATTCTCACCCCTTATTTATAACAGCTGTATCCTTTAATTTGAAGAGAAAAATATGTGTTTTATCTGGTAGGGCCTGGTAGCCTTTGTTTGCCGACTCCCGGCTGCCCCGCTCCTGGCTGGCCCGTGCCGTGCCCCCCGTCCGTGCCCCGGCTCTCGCTGTCCCGGGGGCGCTGCCGCCGCGGGACAGCAGAGGGCGCCCGCGCACCGCGGGCCTCCCACAGCCCCCGTGCTCGGAACCCGCCCGGCCTATACAGCCCCTGGAATCCCCTCTGTCCCGCGTCCTCCGAACCTGCACGGCCCATACAGCCCCTGGAATCCCCGCTGTCCCGCGTCCTCCGAGCCCCCCCAGCCCATACAGCCCCCTGAATGCCCGCAGCCTCGGCGCCGGGAGCAGCGCCGGCCGAGGGGCCGCTCGCTCGGCCAGCGGGCACGGCTTGCACGGCGGGCTCAGCCTGTTCAGACGTTCCGCTCGTGGAAGCCCCCCAGGGGTGGCTCTCGGCGCAGGTAACACGGAAATGGTTGTGCAAGGCAGCTCCGAGCACCTTTCCTCTGGCTGCTCGGCCGAGTATCAAGTGGGAAACACCTGAGAGGAAACCACCTTTTCAGGTCTTCACTCCTGACATAATAGTTTTAAAATATTTCAAGTGTAAATTTCAACAGGTAGTTTTAAAATATTTCTACTGTATATTTCAAAAGGTAGGAGGAAAAGAAAATTGTCCTGTCTACGCACAGGAGGATCCAGGCAGAGATAGGGTTCTGCATCAATACATTTATTTAAGAGCATACCTAGACTTTTAAAAATGGTGCCCATATCCTGTATAGGAACAATATGTATATTGGTGTTGAGAAGTTTTCCTGTGTATTTATTAGTGCTAAAATATTACTTTATTTATTTAGAGGTTTGCAAGTTTATAGTGTAGGGCAAGTCACAATATGGCACTGTCAAGGTCTTGGATCTGAAGTGAAAGAACTCAAGGGCAGTAGCAAATATGCTGTCAAATGCAAGAACTTGACTTTCCAGTACTATGCTTCTCTTTTTAAATACAATTTTCTCTAGCAATGGGCTAGATAACACAGTCATGGGAGACTCTGAAGAAAAAAGCCCATGATTTTTAAGCTTTAAAAACATTTGTTTGCTTCTGGGCAGAGTTAGGTCTGACTGGGAATAATATCTTCCGTTTTGGAAATAGAGATATGAGAGGTTTGTTATTGAGACATTAGAGAGAGAGACAGAGGGAGATCTTGTGGTCTGAAACAACTTCCAGGGCTCTAATTCCACATCCTCTGCAATATTTACAAGGCAAATAATTTATATGTAATCTGGCTTTACTCAGTGGAGCTCCTCCTGATCTATACACTGCAGTAGAAATCATAAACAGATATTCCACATCTGTTTCTGGCTTTTCACATGGGAAAAATTAGGAACTGAAACCTAACATCTAAGCCTCAATCCATACATTTTAATATTCTAAGTGAGACATATCTCCAGTAGGGTGACTTGCCTGCTGTGGAATGGATATGGGTTAGTTAATTAATTAGCATCCTTTGAAGACACTTTTAAAGCACACAGCACAAGAAATACAGAGTTACTATCAGTTACTTCAAAGCACCTCTAGTTAGCAGTGCTTGTCTGACTTCCCTCAGTTTTAAAATCCGTGTATTTTTTTGTGGTTCTGTCTCAGATGCAGTAAAGCTGCTGCACTGGCATTGAGACATACCATAGCAGGGTTTGTGGCCTTTTCCAATTACTAGGTTATAGCATGGTTATAGTTCTAGATGTTAATATATAGAATAGATGATAGGCCCTGAAGTAAAGCCCTGTAAACATTGAGCATTAAGCGGATGATGACATCGTAATTAACCCGAAGGGCAAGGTTCCGGAGCTTGCGATTGTCACCAGGACCTTCTGTAATTACAACTTTGTCCATGGTATCTTCCTGTTTCACTTTTTTCTCTTTATAATTCAGAGAACCAGTTAACATTTTTAGTAGAAAACAGAGTGTTGGTAGGGGAATATAATCTGACAGCTAAAAATTGTAACTTCAACATTGGCATTTTACAGAGCCTAAATAGTTATCTGCATCAAATGTTCTCGACTGAGTATGGCACGTCTGTCAACTGGTGATTAATGCCTAGCGGAATTTTTTTGTATCAGTCCTACTTATCTTTACACCAAAGCCAAGGGTGGCAGAGAAGGTAATTCATGGTGTTTTAGTTGCCTCAGAAGCTGAACAACTTTCTTTGCAAAGAGATGATGACTGTAGTTGGAAAGTATTTCAGATGTAGTATGCTCCCTGCCTCAAGCACTGTAAGAACTGGGTTCATTTACTGCATATAATGGAAAACAGAGATGAGGCATACCTAAACTGGTGGATTTGCTGAGTTCAAAGAGTAATTTTGGGACTTTAGGCCTCTCAGAGCGGTTCTGTTGCTGGAGTTGGCTCCTTGCATCTGGCCTTTAAGGAGCTCATCCAAACAACTGCGCTTGTGATGAAGACACTTTCAGAGGTAATAAATAATTACCTCTGAAATAAGGGATAAGTAATGAGGTCAGATCATGTCATATCCACATCATGCATTGTACATACATATGTATTTAACTTCAAGATAGCATTTGTGTCTGAATTCTGACAGAAAGAATCATAGAATACGATCACAGAATGTCCTGATTTGGATGGGATCCACAATGATCAGTGAGCCCAGCTTCTGGCCCTGTACAGGAGAGCCCCAAGAATCACACCCTGTACCTGAGAGCATTTTCCAAATGCTTCTTGAACTCTGTCAAGCTGATGCTGTGACCACTTCTCTCAGGGCCTGTTCCAGTGCCCAGCCACCCTCTGGGTGAAGAACCTTTGCCTAATATCAGTCTAAATCTCCCCTGACACAGCTGCTTGGCATTTCCTTGAATCCTATGGATTTTATGACTTTTATGACTTTGTATTTTATTTTTATTCTTTATGACTTCTAGCTGTTATGTATCTTTTTGTAAATTTGTTCTGTGCTTCTAAATTAAGTTGCTAATTTTAGAGAACATTGTAGAAGACTTATGATTTTTAAAAAGCTTTTGACTTTTCCTATCTTTTCAAATGACAAAAAACACATTGAATGCTCTGTAGTGGTATTTTTAATTCATTACTTGTTTTAGAAAACTTTTAGCAACAAAATCTGTGAGCAAGTGTAGCACTGAATCTTCTCAGGAGTACCTTTGAATGTCAAAATATAGTGAAGACTCAGGATTTGTAATCCAGTGGCTCTTGAACCGGAGTTGTGTGGAACATCTCTAAAAATAATAATGTACTTTTGGAAATATTGCTGATTACAGTGCTATATTCCTCATATAAATCCAAGGCACCTTACCATAGTGGGTAACCTTGACAATTGTGACAATAGCTTTTGAAGCAGACATACTCTTAGACTTGTTTTACTGCAACAAATTAAGATTGCTTGCTTTTCTCCTCCATCTTCATCCACATTACATGGCATGAAGGAACATTTTAAATGGTCAACACATGTAAAAGGAAGAACAAAATATCCAAGATTTAGCAAGCAGATTTTTTTATTAACTCTGCTTTATTCATTCATGAGCAGGCAGAGTTTGCCATGTACTGTAAAGATTGGTTCAAACCACGATCCCTTGTCTGATTCCATTATCCCAGCCATTGAGATACAGATCCTGAATGTGGTGTCTGTTTTTCTTCTGTCTTCAAAATTTATACCAATTTAGATTTTGTTACCGGAAAACATGTATTCCAGCTTTCTTGTTTGAACACCAAGCACCATGCCAAAACCAGCGCCATCCTAAGGAACTCCCTTTCTTCTCAGGCTTTAGTGGTTTGAATTAAATGAAATCTGGATTCACAGTTATTCCACTGTTTTTCAAAACCTTTCTTAAATCATCTTTTGCCATTTTTGCTTTTGTTGACCTGATGCTCTAAAATTATAGAGTTTGCCACGGCTCTTACTACTTAAATTAGTGTCTAAATTATCACAATATAATGCCTTTCTAAAGTATAGTACTGTAATCATGGTGCAAAATTATATTAATCCATGATTTATGATGAACAAATAGTAAACACTGTATCACATTGAAATGCATGTGTAACTGAATTTCTCTGTTCTGAAAATTACCGTTCCATTGTTACTGGTATTTTCTGTGGTGCACAGAAAATCAACTTGTGCTTCATTCATTCATTTAATCCATTCACTGTAATTTGAGGCAGCAGTCCCAACCTAAAAAAAACCCTGAACTTGCAAAAAGTTATTTTAATGTTATGTTTCATTCCCATGTAGTTGATTGCATGTAAAAACAAAGTAGTAGTATAAATGGGCAACACATAATATTTTCTCTTTTTTTCAGCACACCTACTGCTGATTTACCCCATCCTAGTTTTGTGGGTTTGTCATGATAAAGGCAGTATTGAGCGTGTGCAAACTGCTTTGAGAAGTAAGCCACAAGCTCTTGTGGCAAGAGGCTTATTTCTTCCTGCAGGCATTGATGCAGAGGGCTGGATGTGACCAGAAGAGAGAAGGATTTCAAGGAAATCTTCAACATGCAAATGAATCACTGATATAAACTCCAGTTTCATTTAATACCATTGTGTAAATGTAAAGATCTGAGTTGCTACTGTATGGAACTCTCAAAACACTGAATCACCTGCCACAAAGCTCCTTACTCTGTCTGATATTTTGCAGTATCTCATTATCAGGCTGCAGATTTGGTGAAATGTGGGTTATTTCTTTGCTTATTAGTAGCGGCAGCTAGAGTGGAAGTATTCCTACCTTGTGAAGAAGTCCTACTGGATGGATTATCCTACTGGATAATCCTCCTAGTCCAAGGAGGGCTGTGTCTCCCCTCTGTTAAGTCTATTTATTTTTACAGGACCAAGCCTTACAAGTGTTGTTGAGGGTTTTTTGAGGACTTAATTTTAGAAACAAAAGCATTTTGTTTCTTTGATGAATGAAAGAGGTGTTTTAACCTACAAAAATGAGTACAGAACAATCCAATTAATCATCTCCAAAAGTATTACAGAATAAAAGTTATTTCATTTTTTATACAATTGTCTCTGGCTATCACCACGATACCATGACTAGTCGCTTTTTCTTGATTTTACCCATTGATAAAGAAAAACTTCATGTGATTTTGCAAAAATTAAGCAACAACTTCTATGATTCATCTTTAAAATCCATACCTCTAGACCAGTCTGTTAAGACACTTATACTTTACACTTTGAGTTTCATGTTCTCTGTGCTGGGAAAAAGAGTAGATCTTTGTGATAACCAGACAGATGAAATCTGTGAAGTGATTCACTGTGAAGTGATTCCCCAAGTTTGCCTGGAATTTAATTGGACAGCAGTCTTTATCCAGTAGGCGTTATGATACTTAAAATGCTGAGTGCTCCAAGGCTGGTATTCACTAGACCACAGAATATCCTCTCTGTTGAAGAGGTTTTCACAGAATCCTCACATTTTTCTGATTGAAAGAAAGACTTCTAGTCCAATCTAAAGATGTCAGTGTTAAATTAACTAAATTTGCTTGGTACAAAATAATGATTAAATCAGGGACTGGGATGTTTCTCTACTGATTAGGAAATACTTTTTTTACCCCGTCTCCAACTAAATAAATATGTATGTAGATGGATTTTTTTCAGGGAGAATAATTTCAATGGAAGAAAAAATATGTTCAGTGGTATGGGAAAAAAACCCCTTCTAGCGCATTTGTTCAAGTCAGACTTCTGGGGACCATGAAAATGGCAGGAGATATGTGTTTTCTTTATTCTGAGTGGGTGCTTTCAATTGCTAGTAAAAGAGATTTTTTGCCAATTTCTTAGTTCATAACTTTGCCTTCACTTTTTTACTACTATTTGGAAATGCAACATTGATGAAGAATTGAGCCAGTTTCTTTTTCTAGTCTTCAATATTTTTTCACCTTAAATTTTTCTTTGCACTTTCATTTCAGATTAACCCAAATTTGATTTTTCTGTTCAATTCTGCCACTAAATTGACAATTTAGTTATTTATAGCTTCACCGTTACTCTCAACTTTTTTTTTCACCAGAGGCTCTTGGGCTTAAAACATTGTTGCTGTATTCAAGCCTATACTTCTAGCAAGTTTTGTAGTGGCTTTGAATGTGATATTACAGCTGTGACCCTTGAGATGATAGTCTTTAATGCTGAAATTTATTTTTTGCTTTTATAAAATTAGCAAAATGACAATTTTATTATTAATAAGCCTTCATATTAAACAACATGATGATCTACTTGTGCCTCAAGATGCACCATAACTCATTCTTTCCAAGTGTAGGTACATATTAATTTCATCTCACAGGCATTTGTAAGCCTATTACTGAGGCCAAATCTTAACATCAGAAACCTCCCTGCAATTTAGAGGGGCATGTCTTGTTTCCTGCTCAAGAGGCAGCCTTTTACTTCTGTGAGGGTGCCTTTGCCCTTTTAAAATTAGACTATGGCTTTGCACATTAGACAGTAATCTCAGTTAGGAATTCTGGCAAGTGTTTTCTGAAAATCCAGGTGCGCAGTATCCCCAGCTTTGCCCATGTTTGTATTGGCAGCCACAAGCTCAAACAATTCCAGCAACTAAGTGAGGCATGCATGCCCTTCCCTTCCCTTCCTAAGACCATGTTGGCTATCCTTGATTCAAGATGTGGTTTACAGACTGTTCTTCCATTTGCTCTTTTCCAAGGCTTTCCCCACAACTGGTGCAAAGCTTTAGGAATAAGTCTAGTTTCTTGATCAAGAGATCCTAAGAATGGCCTTATTTTGGTGACTTGGCACACTTTGAATTCTTTTCAGCCTATGTTCCTTTTGTTTCTTTCCTCTGAGTTGCAAAATCCAGAAATTCATATCAAGCTTTCTTTAGGGTTAACATTTGTCAGTATTTGCTACCTGTAGCTGATAAATCTTGAAAGCTTCAATGCAATAATCTGGTGAGGGAACACAGATTAAACAAGAGGTTTTGTAACTGGATGATGAAGCATTAAGCCTAATGGAACAATACAAATTCCTAGATCTTGTAATGAAAATTGGTGCTTCTTCAGAAGCCTGCACGTCTCAGATCATAAAATCTGCCAGTTTCTTGCTCTTTCAAAATCTCTTGGCTTTTGCTTTCATAATTAAATAATACTTGCAGCTGAAAAGAAGATTTTTAGATAAAGCACCACTCAGAACAGAGGCACAAATAGCATCTTTGTCTCATCCCTCCTTCATATTTGATCACCATAAAAAATCATAAACCTTGTAAAGCTCCTTTGACTAAACTAAAAATTGAAACTAATATTTTGTAGAAATAAATGTGGCGAAAAAGAAGGTAGTGGTTTAATAGGCAGTTAATGTAGAAGGTTGTTCAACATGTCATTTTGTTCTCCAATAATTTCTCAAATAACTTTTTTAATCTTTTACAAAATTATCTTTTAGTAAGAAAAGCCCAAACAAAGAAGAAAAGATTGCATGTTATAAATTTTGAGTTGCTCTTTGGTGGACACCAGGGTATTTTCTTAAAACTGTACTTTTAACTCCGTATCAAACCTTAGTAGTAACTTTTTTCTTTAACTGTTGTTTCTTTAGGTGCATTTAGTACATGATGAACTTCAAGGAAAAGAATAGAATTATGTACTCTTTCTGCAAAATTGCTTAAAGACATTTGGGAACATTCTGAGCATCTTTCTGTTAATTCTATGTTGCTTGAATGACATTTTGAAATAGAAAAATAATTGTAAGTGTTTGATATGCAATTTTCACTAAAATTAAAAAAAAATTGACAACAATAACAAAATCCCCAAGAAAACAGATGGGGAAAATAGTTTAAAATTTGGCAGAGTAGAAGATATTTCTTTTCATAATTTTGGTGATAAATTGAATTAAAACTCACAGTTGCTTTGCATATTATTCACACAAGACCTTTTATGGCCATCTGGTTTTGCCAAGTTCTAGAGATCCGCATTTCACTTTTTAGCACTGGCCTGCCAAGTTATATAAAGGAAACGTTTGCCCTCAATGTTGTTTTTTCTAAATTATTTGGAGTGCTGTGTTTCAGTCTCCTTTGGGTCTATTCATTTTACAGAGGTTCTGTATTCTGTCCCTTCTGTTCATCTTCCAATAACAGCAAATGTCTTACATCCAGAAATCTTTTCTTCAGTTGAAGCAGATAGATCCCTCAATTCCTTGATTCCCACTACCCTTTATGCAACCTAAGCCTGCATTTTCCTGCCAGGGAAAGACCTTTTGGGAATCTGTTTTTCCCATGCTGTTTACCTTCATCCTTGATTTGTTTTCCTTCCCTGACTCACTTTTTCTCTGTCCCCACTCTGTTACAGTGATATAATATTTACGTGCACAAAAAAAATGGGTATCAGAACTTACTGTGAACCAAATGACTGTTAAGAAAGGAGTCTGAACTGGAAGATTTAAAAATGCCCTTTGTCAAGATAAAGCTGATAACTTTCCATGGAGCATTTAGAAGAGAGTAAAATGTTCTGATGAGTTGTAGTTAGGGAAGTGGGGTCATGAAAGGTTGTCTGTGTTTAAATGAAGAAGCAGAGATCAACTGGCCTGACAAGTTCTCGTTTTCAGAAATGAAATGTTATTTAAATCAGTTATGGAAATGTGAGGTTTAATATACCTTGCCCAAATTAGATTTTTCCTGCACACACTTAACTAAATATTTTGCTGTGTCTAAGCAGCTGCAAGTATGTACTGAATGGGAGAGATCACAATATTAAGTTACACACAGAGCCATCACACATGGTGACATGAGGGATGTTATTAGTATCTATTTTCTGAGAAAAAGTAATGATGCCAAAGTAAAGATTCCTGAGCTACAGTTAGTGATTGAGAAATAATTTGGCTATTGTGTTTAAAGGGCTTGTTTCACAGCATTTTTCACTTAATGATCCCAGTTTCCAGAAGAAACCCATGCAACTCTGGGACTTCAGGACATATGGAATCTGCATCTTTGTTGCTGACTCCCACTTCTGTTTTAAAAGGCAGCAAGATAAACAGATATGTGACAGGGGGTTGACTTATGTCATGCCACAAATGTGCCAGGCTTAAGGTACAGTTATATCTGTGTTAATCTAAGCATCACAACAGTGTAAACAACGGTATGTGTGACTAACAGTGGAGCTTTGTCAAGAATATTTGTACCAATTATATTATGAATGATGGAATTTCAGGCACGTGTTTGGATTACCTATCCATTTCAGTCGTTTCCTGTTGTTGATTCTTTCTAGCAGTAATTTTTTCCAATTACAGGAATCGTTAGGGTTTTTTTTTTTTTTCCTGGAGACACTAGGCCTTTAGTATAGGTAGGAAATTAGTCTGAATGGTTTACATAGTCATATCCTCAAAGGGGCTGCTGCATAGGGTATCTTTCAAAGCTTAGCAGAGTGCATACCACAGCTAAAGGATGTAGAACATCTCAAGGGTCCCTGTGGCTGTTTAACTCTTTGAAATAAATGGTTCCCTCCAGCATGAAAAGGAAAAAACCCACATTTGTTTGCCAAAGCTGTGCAAACACATTCATCCAAATAACGCTAATCAATTATGTAAAAAAATGGGACATTTTAGGAGCAATATGGAGATGAAGGGAAAGAGGTACAATTTATTTATCCAGTGATCATTTTTGCTTAGATGAACACTATACTAGGAAAAATCAGCTGCTAAAAGAGATACTCTGCTTACGCAAATGAAGGAAATGGGCTTTTTCTTTATTGTTTAGAGAACAAGAAGGTGCAAAAAAACAGGCCTGTTTCCAAGAGCACACACTTTTTCCTTCAGCGGGGAAAAGATAGATATACAATGTTTTCTTAGAAATGTTAATCACTCTGTTTGGGGAGCAAGACACGCTTTTGCTAACACTGCCAAAGACTTGAAATTTACCCTAAACATGAATGAAATTTCAGGTATCAGTGGAAATTCTCAGCAATAACATCAGTTTGTAGAAATACTATTCTATTCCCAGAATATTGTATCATAATGGGCTCAACTTGCATAAAATGAGACAAAAGCCACCTTCTCTGTGGTAGAGATGAAAGCCATCTTGCTAAATTTAGCAATGGACTGTAAAGCAAATCAGCAGTTATGTGTGTGTGAATCTTATCTGCTAGAGGACTCTCTTTTGGTGATTCATTATTTCCCCTCCATGTAGGTTTGTAATGGAATTCAAGCTCACCAGGTACCTATTCTGTCGTTCTCCTGATGTAGAGGAACTGAGAAATTAAAGGAAACAAACCAATTAAAAGCAATTGTCTTGCATGTTACTAATTTCTTCTTGGTATTCCTAAGTCTTTGTTATTCCTCATTTTCCTCCTCTTTCATTTCTTGCCCATGTGATATCGTTTTTCCACTGTTGTTCCAGGGTCCATTTTCTTCTCTCTGTACTTGACACTTACATAGCATTCAAAAGTACTTAATTCTTTGCAGTAATTAAATGTTTTTACTCCTGGGTAAAGATAGGAAAGTTAAAGGAAAACTGTAAACAATTTCTCAAACGCTTCTTATGAATCAGACGTAGAATGCAAAAGACCTAGTTTGTGCTTCCCCTGAAGTGCCCAGGAATTAAATCAGGTGTTTATAAGTGGAGCTTTCAGACTGAAGCTGTGTGACTGGGAATAAACTCTCAGGGTTTAAGGAATGCTGCTATCAGGAGGTGCTTGAGGAGCAAATCTCTTCCTGTATTTCCTACAAACTAGTTTTTTTTCAATCAGAAAAATTTATGTTGAAGATATGATAAATAGGGATAGAAACTAATTAATTAATTAATTAATTAATAATTCTCCTTTTAAGTGTGTTTATGGTGAAACTGCTGCTTGGTCTTGCAGTTCTGAAAGGGCAGCTTGGGTGGCACTGTCATTCCATAGGTGTAGTTAACCTTCTTCTGTCTCACATGTCTAGAGGTAACGCTGAACAACCAATGCAATACCACAAATACTGCATGTCTAAATGTTTACATAATCTTAGAATATATTAAAGCTAAGTAATGCTTAAATAATTCTCAGATGGCGCTGTTGAGTGAACATCACGGAATGACATCTTGGAAGACAGAAAACATAGATACACATGAGATGTTGGACATTGAATCTTCCTATTCCCAGCTGCATGTGGAAAGTTAGTGTAAAGAAAAAACTTTTCTTTGTAATCCTCTAAATTCTGTGGAACACACTCCTACATATTCTCAAAATTCTCTTATAATAGAATTTGGTAAGTCGTGGACTGTTGCTCTTTCCTCTTCTAAAATAAAAATTAAGTTTGTAAACTTCTTTTTAAACAAGGCCTTAATGTTGTCCCAATTTTCATAAAGGGTGAGAGGAATGATCCTGGAAACTTTAGGCCTGTCAGTAATACTTAAGTGTCTGGTAAAATTCTGGAGATGATTATTCTGGGAGTTATTGGAAAACACCTGAAAGACAATGCAGTCATCATTCACAGACAGCATGGCTTTGTGAGGGAAAAGTCCTGCTTAGCAAGCCTGATTTCCTTTTATGACAAGGTAACCCACCTAGCTGATCAACGGAAGCCAGTTCATCTAATATTTATGGATTTCAGTAAAGCTTTTAATAATGCTTCTCACAGTATCCCTTTGGGTAAAATGTCCAACCTAAATCACAGAATCACAGAATCATTAGGTTGGAAGAGACCTCCAGAATCATCAAGTCCAACCCAACCCTAACCTTAATTAACCATGGCACCAAGAGCAACATCTAGTCTTTTCTTAAATACATCCAGAGATAGTGAATCCACTACCTCCCCAGATAAACTATTCCAGTATTTTATTATCCTTTCTGTAATTTTTTTTTCTGATATCCAATCTCTGTTTCCCTTGGCACAGCTTAAGACAGTGTCCCCTAGTCCTTTCAGTTGCTTCCTGGATGGGTGAGCAACTGGTTCATGGGTTGGATGCAAAATGGGGTGAGATGAGACTAGCAACATGTCAGTAGTTCCTGTGGGGTTCTGGAGGGTTCCATTTTGGGGAAATGACTTACATACAGACCTGGAATGTGTCCTAGGTATGTTTAATGTTGATATTAAATTGGGAGAAGCTGTTGACTCCTTCAAAGGCAAGGAGCCCCTGCAGAAAAACCTTGACAAATCAGAGGACTCTGCAATCACCAACCATGTGGAATTAAACAAGGGAAAGTGCTGGATTCTGCACCTGGGATGGACAACCCTGGATGTAAGGACAGACTGGGGAATGAGAGGCTGGGAAGGAGCACTGTGGAATGGGACCTGATGGTCCTGGTCAATGGCAAGTTGAACCTGAGCCAGCAGTGCCCTGGCAGCCAGGAGAGCCAACCCTGCCCTGGGGGCATCAGGGACAGCATCGCCAGCTGGGCAAGGGAGGGGATTGTCCTGCTCTGCTCTGCACTGTGGTAGCCTCACCTCGAGTGCTGGGGGCAGTTTTGGTGTAAGTATAAGAAGAACACTGACCTTTTAGAGAGAGTCCAGAAGAGGGCATGAAAGGTGGATGAAGATGCTGAAGGATCTTGAGGGGAAGCCATATGGGGAGTGGCTGAGGTCACTTGGTCTGTTCATCCAGGAGAAGACTGAGGGAAGACCTCACAGCTGTCTCCATCCTCCTCATGAGGGAAAGCAGAGGGGCAGGTACTGATCTCTTCTCTCTGGTAACCAGTGACAGGACCCAAGGGAATGGCCTGAAGCCGTGTCAGGGGACATTTAGTTTGGATATTAGGAAAAGGTTCTTCGCCCAGAGGGTGTTTGGCCACTGAAACAGGCTCCCTGGGGAAGTGGTCACAGTACCAGCCTGACTGAGTTCAAGAAATATTTGGGCTCTCATGCACATGGTAATTTTTGGGGTTATCCTGTGCAGGGCCATGAGGTGGACTTCAATGATCCTTGTGGGTCTCTTCTACCTTAGGATATTCTATGATTCCTTAAGTAATTAAGGGGTTGGGGGTCAGAACAATGCATTCCTGTGCTGTTTCTATCTGCTTTTTCATTTTCCAGATATCCTTTTACGAAATGAGTTTCAGAATTGGCCTCTAGAAGGTGGTAAATTATCGCCCTAATTTTTCAGCCTTGTCTTCTGTTTCAGTTTTCATAGTTAAGTTGTTTCTCACGCATGGGTGTTATAAACAGAAGCAATGTTTTCATAAAATCAAGGAAAGTTTTCATTCCTGTTCTTAGCGATATGGACAGCTAATAAACTGTTGTCTTGACCAATGGGTTGGGGAGAAGTGTCAACCTTCTCCCACAGTCCCTGGCCTTTGTAAAAATACTATAAAATAGAGTCAGATTTTCGTAATCAACAGTTCATGCCTTCTCACCAAAGTGTGCGTGTGTATGTGTGTGTGTGTCTGTGTGACAAACAACATCAATAAATGAATTAGAAGAGTGTAATGCCGGGTATTGTCTAAGTGGAATGAAGGAATTTGAACTCTAAGACAGTCTTGTCAACTAAGTGATAGTTAGCTTAAAATTGCAGCATGGAATTCTATTGCTTAGAAAATATGCAATTTCCATTTGCTCCACCCTGTTTTCCGTTATATGAGGCAGTATGGTTTAAAAGCAATAAGGCTTTTTGAAGACCTGCAGAGGTACCGAAAATTAGTTTAGTATCTCTATTTGACCATGTAATGGTCAAGTACTGAGCAAAGGCAGCCCTAAGAAAAGGATTTTGTGGTTGCCTGATAAGCAAAAAAGTTTTAATTGACTAGTTGTTTCATGATATGTAAACCTATTGGTCTGTACTCTCACCTAAATACTTAAAAATGATGGGTATTTGCTTGTTTAGCATTCATGTCAGCAGGAGCTACTCACCTTTTCCTAGACTTAAAGTTGCATTTCTAGTAGTGCTTTAACTTTTATTACCTGAAATTCTAAAAAGAAATATGAGCATTTTTGAACTTATGAACTTACACTGTTCACCCCCATGATTTATAGATTGAAACAAAAGCACAAAATGGAGTTTTCAGAGCAAAAGGATTAGATAAAGCAGAAAAATAGCGCAATTGTTTGCAGACCTAATTTGTTAATTTAGGTATTTTTAATCAAAACTCCTCACTGTATATGAAAATAATCCATCCATCACTCCTTCTAGGGCTCTGTGACTGAGTTATAATTCTGTCACTGAAATCCTAGGGAAATTAATTTTTTCAGATTATAAAATTCATTTGCATTTTTTGGACAAGCGGCTTCTTTCCCTATTGAGTGGAAATAATCTTATTTTTCTCACCTAAATTTTCCCCCAGAAAGTTTTCTTTAATTTTCTATTATGTGACTCTCCAATTACCTGTTTGTGCAGTTTTTACAGAAGTGGCTCTTTGGACTGTTAACTGAGTACCATGGCATGTGATGCTATTGTTCCTTAGATGACTGAAAATACAAAGAACGTTCCATGCATGTGGGAAACACAATATGAGAAATTATTTACTACATAAATTTTATGAGAATCTGGGGCTTACCAAGTCTTTATAACAAGTTTTTGAAGGGTTCTTAGCCACTCAGTGACTTAAAGTCATAGTAAGATTTCATCCAAAAGGTTATATTTCCTTTTAAGAACTGACAAATAAATGGAGGCATGCTATTTAAAAGAAAACCATGTTATCTGAACCAATTAAAGCGGCATGAAGACCTGTCATGCGGGTGCTCCTTCTATAACTGCATGGAACACGTCATTGTCTAGGACTTTGTCTGGACAGGAGACAAATAATTTGAAATGTTGGATAGATATAATCTTCTACACGAACACTTCTATTAGAGAACAAGCATTTGCTTACTTTAACTTAGAGCTCTTCCCATGTGATGCAAACAACTTTAAAAAGTCTTGTGGTATTGAAAGCAAAACATCTGCATTTAAGGTCATAACTGCATTATTTCAAATTTACAATAAAACTGTACCAAAACAAATCTCTTGTGGTGACAAGCCTGAGTTCCGCAACCTCATTGCATGGTCAGCAGAAAGGAGTGATTGAAAAAGCTTTCTGTGCTCCACCAAATGAGTAGTTGGGAATGATGGATTTGAAAGAGAGTAATCCATGGGTTAGAGAGAAAATCACTACCTAGTGGGCATGAGTAAAAAAGGTGTAAAGTATGACTGTTTTCAACAGAAGAAATTCTATAATTATATTTACATCTCTATGGAAAAAAGATCTATTTAATGGTACACAGACATTGCTTTCATAGAACACAGATAGATGATGAGAAATAAAGTAAAATAAATAGCAAACTGAAATTTCAATATTGAACATTGTGAAAGAAAAATACAAAAATATTTTTAAACTTTCTCCTGTCTCAGGATCCAGCTATTTTCTTTTTATCAGTGTACATTTTACCTATCTGCATGTTAATGTACATACTTAATGCAGGCTGTAATTGCTTGTATAGGTTTATAAACAACCTAAAATAGAAAAGTCCAGAAATATTGCCATAAGGAATACTTTCACCACTCTGATACCTGATATTTTTCTAAAATTGTGGGTGGGATTCCTTCTAGCAAAGAGCCAGGAAAAGCTGCATTCTGTCTTAGTGCCAGTGTCAGCTTGTAGCCATGACTTTTGCTCTTCTGAACCCCGTCAGCTATGGCAACTAAGGCAGCTCCTTTGGAACCTCACTGTATTGGTTTAGCATAAATGGTAGGAAAAACCAATTGTTGATCCGTTTTGGAACTAACAGCTAAGCTGGCCAATCAGGTAAAAAGTGTACACCCCTTGGGACACCGCTTAAAAACAGGAATCTTGGGAGACACCCCCTCTTTCCACGGACCCAGCCATGAGGTAACATCATGGCCGGGCCGGGAGGGGGCCTGGGCCCAGGGCCCGGCTGGCCCCGGGAGTCGGGCTGGGCCAGGGCGGCCGTGCCGAGGCCGGC
>WBMY01012324.1:1219229-1239585 GCA_013397315.1 Donacobius atricapilla
AATAAGAAGTCCTTTATTGTGAAGCTGTGCATCTTTAAAAGGTGAAACCCCGTGTTTTAAGTCCACAGCTCTTATGTAGCCATGTGAAAGGCTGCATTTGAGAAGCTCACAAATGCAGTGTCGGTCGGGCTGCGTTAGTGGAGCTGGAAGCCACAAACAGACTGTGTCTCTTGTGGAAAGTTACCAGAAGAATCAGGAGGGACTTGTCTCTCTCAAAAGACTGAATGAAAGACTATTTTATTAAGTGCTACTGACTTGAGAGTTCTGATGTTTTGTCTCTTTGCATTGTTTTCGTGGAAAAGTAAATTGTTGCTAGGGAGGAGGGGGGTTGTTTTTGAGAGGGTTTCGTGGTTGGTTTTTGTTTGTTTACCTTTAGTGTATGTTAATAAATCTAACTGTTTCTATTCTTAAATTGAACCTGTTTTGCTTTTTCTTTTAATCCTATTCCACTAAAATAAAAATTCGGCGAATGTGATAACTACTACATTTTTGGTGTTTCTGCCCGGTTATTGAATTTTAACCCATTACACTCACCAACTGATATAAATTAGAGCAGCCTGCAGGATGCTTAAATATGTACAGAAAAGCTAGCGAGGTGCAGGTGTGGCCTCAGGCAATGAAGCAGAGTGGTGGCTTGATGCTTCCCTCTGAGTCTTTTTGTTTAGGCTGGTATAAGAGGACTGACCTTCAGACTTGCATATGGCAAAAACATGAGCAAAATTATTTGTGCTTATGGATAAAATTGTTTATCTGGTTTTAATTTTTAGTCACAAAGTTCAGTAGGTTTTGTGGGATGTTTCTTTAACTGTGGTTTTGTTTCCATGACAATTTCTAAGTGTGTAATTTCTAAATATGTATTTCTTATTTTCCCCAAAGATGTATAAGGAGTGATCCTATATGGAAGTGGTCTTTGATAACAATACATTTTACATGGTTGCATTCCTGTTATTTTTGAATTAAAGGATCTATATATTTGTTTCCTCACACATTGGTGAATTGTGTTATGTTACTTCTGGCAAGCATTGTATAAAATCACTAAATATGCCCGTCTGACACAAAATTGAACTGATTACTGGAGTTCTAAAGGAGAGATGTAGTCATAATACACATCTTGAAGTGGCAATCTGACCAGCAGAAAAAAGAGAGCTCCTTCATGTCCCTAAGGTGAAAAGTTTTATATTCTTAGGATATCATCTAGCTATTTCATGAGATTTTTTTGGTTTTGTTGTAAAATCTAAATATCAGATTTGGAAAAAATGCTTAAGAAAACTGAGAGATAAGTTTTAGAGAGGAATAGCAGCACACATAATATACTTTAGAGAGTTCTAGAATATGAAGCCATCTCATGCAATATCTCAATTTTACACTAAATGTTATGTTTTTCTTTTAACTGAGCAGTTAAGTCAGCTTGCTCCTGCATTTCTTATGGATCAGAATGTGACTATATTCACTCCTGAGGAGCCATATGGTTTATAGAGTTTCCAAATGAGCCATTTTTCTTCTACAGACATTTCCTATTTCACTTGGAAGATGAAGCTGAAATTTATGCCCTCATTGGACAATTGTTCCTTACATGTGGTGCCTCCTTACAGTGCATCCCCTCTCAGAGATGCCCTTGGCTTAGTGCAGGGCGCCAGCCAGATGCCACTGACCAGCAACACCACAGGATGCTATTTAAGCATTTAAATAACAGTGACTCTCTCACACCATAGGTAACTGCTGGTTTGTTTTCTCCTCAGATTTCAGAATTTTTAGTCATATAAAGGAATGGAAATTCCTTGTTTAAAAATAGAGCTGTGTGATGTTTTCATGTTAAGATGGACTTAGGACCCAGAGGACTGCTTGCATGCAAATGGCCTCTCATGTCATGGTAGGACATGAAAATAGATTGACTCCATGTAGTTGTCAGAAGAGAAAGAAGGCTTTATTTACAGTTCCAACAGTTTCTTTTATAACATGCGGCACTAAAAAGGTATATTATTGGTCCATCTGACACTTCTCTCCATTGGTTAAGTAATAGGAAACAACACCTGGGGACAGTTGTTATGGGAAAGGGAACACTGTTTACTTAACCTGTTTTGAGAAACGGAGAGAGATGTTTTGAAAAGAAAAGGAAACTGTTGACAGCTTTCCCTTGGAAAAAGAGCTAGCAATGATTAGCAAGCTAAAATTCTCCTGGGCTCAGAAGTATTGAGCCCACACTCTCAAGCTAAAACAAATACAACTGGGGATTTGTGAAATCTAATGTCCCTCTGTATTATCTACTTACCCAGAATGAGTATCAGGTATTGTGAGATTATTTCAAGTCAATTCTGCATGATGATTAGTTTATACACTTACGCAGAAATATATTACGAGGAGTTTTACTTTATTTCTTGTCTGTCTCTCTGTATCAAAACCGTGAGTTCTGAAGTGTTTTTTCAGTAGTCAAGCTTTTGACTTTGGCTCAAGCAACTGACTTCAAAGTTTCCCTGTGATGTTTGGTGTAACTTCTGCAAGACATAAGACAAAAAAAAAATTTATAAGAAAACACAATAATCTTCAAGACCCAAATTTAAAGAAGCATAGAGATTCATCACTGCTGAATGTAAACCTTTATTTATTCTCCAGGAAGAGTGTGCAAATATTTATAGTGAACTTGGAGTTATGTAGGATTTTATTTAGTGTGTATGTTTGTTTGGATGTTAACTTGAGCCTTCATATCTCTATACTTTGCAAATACAATTTTTCCAGTTTTACTTCTCAGCTTTCTTAAATCATGGTGAACAGCAACAATATATTCTAAAGAAAAAATTCTAAAAGGAAGAACCCTCCAGAAATAACATGCTCATGAAATTTTTAAATTTTTACTTTATACATATACTTATGTCCTTGCATATTATTTTTTAAAGATGGAAGAAAGAAAAAAGGGTGTCACCCTGATTTTTTCAGCCTTCTGTTCACAGTTTTCATGGTTTAGGTTTCTTCTCACGCTCTAGTCTTCAGACACCGGCAAATGTTTATCATAACTTCAAGGTAGTTTTCATTCTCGTTCTTAGAGATACGGACAGCTGATGGACAGTTGTCTTAACCAATGGGATGGGGAGAGGTGTCAACCTTCTCCCCCCATCCCTAGCCTTTGTAGTCATACTATAAAATGGAGTCAAAATTTTCAGATAAATGAGTTTTAGTTCATGCCTTCTGATCAAAGTGTGAATGTGTGTGTGTGTGTGATGAACTGCATCATCAGGGCACAGCATAGAAGAAAGTGAAAAGAGGAAAATGAGAAGCAGATGATAAAAGGAAAGTTAAAATGAAAGAGGGAGGAAAGGGAAAAAAAGGATGAAGAGGTGGGAAAGGAAAGGGAAAGTGAAAAAAGAAAGGGGAAGCAAGGAGTTTACGTCTCTTGAAACAGGAAATTTATTAAACATAAGAAGAGAGAATATTTTATATGGAAACACATGGAAGTAATTCCATGTTTATATTAATAGATCTGGTTTTAGTGTGTAAAAATAATGTTGGAAAGCCAGATACTAAAGGTAAGTCTTCCAACCATGCCTCTACCAAATATCACATATTTTAACTTTTCTTATTTAGATATTTTTGGTTTTTTCTATATAGATACGATTTAAAAAAAAAATTGGCAAAAGCATTCTCTAAAATTAATAGAAGTGTTTGGTTTTTTTATGTTTGTATAACTGTCTAGAGGTAAAAGCAAAGCTACCTTTTCTACTGAGACCAATAGGTTTCTAGAGTATATCTAGAACTATAGCACTGAGGGTCTGTTGTAAATTATAGAATACTTTCTTAAAAGCTACTTTATAGAAAGTCACATGCTCCATCCCTTCAGAATAGGACCACGGGTTGGAATGGACACTGCCACAGTGGACGTTTCCTCTGACGCAGTTCCAGCATCCTCTGAAGTTGAGGAAGATGCATGAGAACTCACTCAAGCAGTATTCCTTCCTTTGGAATAATGTATTCTTTTGCTTGAAAAGTATGTATTTGAAATACTGAAGTTTTTAAACTGAAATGCACTTGTATTTGGTCAACAAAACAAGTGTTTCTTGATATCTTTGCTGAGCTGGCAGGCTAGCAGTCTTATATAGTATCATGGAAAAGAAAACACCACTTGTAATAACAGATTTAGTATGATCGCCCTTACTTTAAAGTGAAAAGGAGGAATCATACTTCATCTTAAAAGAACCATCCATGTAATTATCATTCCAGCTGTAAACAAATATATCCCAACAGTGGTTAGGAGAGGCTGTCTCATTGTACAGCCCTTATGTCCTCAAATCAAAATAGACAGTGATGATGCTGAACATTCTTCATGTTGGCTGTCTCATCCCCAGAGAACCAACTAATTAGCAGACAGAAGTTGCCCTTAATCTTAGTAATGCTCTGTGCCTTTGCTGCATAGTTACTCTCCTAATGGCTTCCAGAACTTTTGTTCTGGTTACAGAACAACACAGATAGGCAAATAGGCAATACAAAGCATTAAAGACGTAGAATTAAAGTGATGATCAACTGGGATTTATTTACCTCCTTGGAGGTACTTTGAAAAGCTGCCATGGGTTTTCATGATTGGAAATTGGCTCACATTCCTTAGGGAATTGGTGTCCAGGTCAATTCCTGTCATTTAAATGGGATGACGTAGTGTCAGGGAAGGTTTTTATCAGTATAGTGATAGCAGTGGATATTACATTGTAATGCTAAAGGGAATGAACACAAGACTTTATGCAAACCAGTACTGATTTAATGTAAAATGCAAGCAAAATCAAAATAACTGAGCCCAAAAAATGTAGGGTTTTCTCGTGGTGGGTTTTTGTTTGTTTGTTTCATTGGTTTTTTTGGTGAAAGTGTTTAAAAATCTCTCATTCTGATCATTACATAATGACTGACCCAAATCTTTTAAACATAAAATTATCAGAATCTAGGGGACTTATCAGAGGACTTACAAATCCTCATCTGAATGTGGACGTGGTAGTTCAGCTCTGATTCTTGAAGTAACAGAGTGATATCATAGTTGTCAAAATTACATTTCAAATTAAAGTTTTGTGCTCCCTTTGCATTGAAATTTCTGCTACTTGAAATATCACATTTTGCAACTAAAGTAAATTTAAAGCAAATCTTCACTAATTTGAAATTATGACTATTTAATACACTCAATATAATCTTACATTAATTTGGTCAAAGAATCCAGTGATCTACACACCCAGTGGTCTTCAAGGAACACATATTGCATTTAATAATGTTTGGCTGTTATTCCTCAGGACTGGCTCAAAACCAATCCACATTTTCATGATTATTATATAAGAAGCAATTTTTAAAATAATTTGAAACTATTACTTGAAACTGTAATATTGACAATTCACAGCAGGAATAAAGCTGTAAAACATTTGCCTTAACTTTTTATACCCAACAGAATTTATGCAGGGGTGATTTTTCCAGATGGCAAAACTTATACCTATAAAAAAGATGTTAGAAAGTTGTCATTAGAGAAGGACCAGGAGAGAATGCTCTCCTTCTTCTTAGCTCTTTGGAGCAAGTCCAGAGTGTGAAGGCCAGAAAGGGACTCCTTTTCTTTTTCTTTTTTTTTTTTATTTTAACTTATTTGGGTGTTTCATTTTTGGAAAGAAATTGGTATTTGTGCTCAGTCCTCAAGCTCCCCCAGTAAATGAGTTATAGTTGTGAGATTGATACTACTTGACTCAGCATCCTTCATTTTGTGGCAGATCTGACTTCCCTTCTGAGTTCACTTGTATTCATTTTACATTGAAGAGCTGATAGTGGCACTGTGGAGAAACTGATTCAGCTGATCAACATTTTCTATTCACTCTATCTTAAGCTAAGTATTTTTGATGGATGTTATTGTCCTCTGAAAAGAACTGCTTAGGAAATGTTCTAAGTAATGGTAGCTACTGAATTTTTTTTGAATCTTTCTACTCTTGATAAGGCAAGGGTTTGCAGCTGTCCTTTTATTTGGACTTTTATATATTTTGAGAGAAGGAAATTCAGCGAAGAAGTGTAAGTGCTCCAAGGAGTGACATGTCATACTTGGAACAGTCAGTAAGTCAATAGACAATACTAGGAAGGGGAAAATAGGAGTGGAGTCCTTGTTTGCCTGATTTGATGCAAGGACAGAACACTTCAGTGTCAGATGAATGTTGCAGCCACAGAACAATTGGACTTTCTTGTGTAAGGACTGTCTGATTTACATCCTGCATCTAAGAAACAAACATTTCCATTTGCTCAAGAAAAGGCCCACATTTGGCTTGAGAATGCTGCCCACCGGTCATGATAAAATAATTGTTAAAAATAAAGTTGTTGTAAGGACAGAAAGCCCATTCACCACCTTGAAATTACACAGTTTTTCTTGATGTGTATGAATTGTAGGGAATTCTAGACAGGATATAACTGCCCTGAGAGTTTCTTTTAGGAAGCTACCATAGTCAGTGTCTGTCTGATGACCTATATCCATTTTCTGAACCAGCCATAGTGTTCATCACTGAAATCTGCCTCCACTGGAAAATAGTAATTCTTTCCAGGACATGAATTTTTGCTTCAAAGCTGAGCTGTGAGATAATGCACAAAGTCAGTTGTGTAGCGCCTTGATACATGTCCATGGACCCGTATGAGGCCATATACCCATAGCAAACACAGTTGCCGCAAATCTTGTGCAGCTACACTGGTACTTTGGGTTTAGCCAAATGTCTGGTGATTATCTAAATACAAGAACTTTCAGGTAGGAAAAATTCCAAAACCAATGTATTGCTGAGTGGGGCTTCCAAAGAAACACACTGTATATCTTAAAAACACACTGAAATTATGACACTAATTTGTCAGTGAAGGACTGTGTAACCTAAGCTGACTAGTTTGATAGTACCAAGAGTGTCTGAAATCTAATATTCCATATTTTGATATACCTTCTCTCTCAGAGTTGCTTCAATGAGCATGCATCCTATTAATATGCTACTTAAATGGTAGATGAGTCCTGAAGCAGAGAAGCTTTGAGTTCAGTGTTCTGGCTTCTGCACTTGTCTCAGCTCTAGAAACACTTGCCCAGGCTAAATCTCCTGGGAATATATCAGATCTCTCATTCGCATGTCAGTGATTGAAAACAGGTTGATAGGCTCTGCATATGAAACTTGATGAATCTTTCTTTATGAAAATATAGTGCAGACGCATTTGCTGAATTTATAATTTAAAATGTGATTGCTCTTAGAAATCACATGTAGAGTTATGGAGGAAACCTGTGGTGCTTTTAATAATATTTAAAAAACAACATGAGTGTTCAAGGATTGGACCTGATGATCGTTGTGGATCCCTTCCAACTCAGAATATTCCATGATTCCACGATTCTCAAGTGCTGAGTCTATGAAAACAAACTTACTTTGTGTATTTGCTTTTTAAATTTTGGTACTGATTTGACTTCTATAAGTTGCTTTTTTCCAATGTTTTTATATTTATATATTTATTTTATATGGCATTGGCAAAGGAATGTTTTTGAATTTTGCCTGTTTACAATAGAACACATGTGGGCCAGAATTTTGATGCTTTCCTAAACAAGGGATGTAGGAGACACAAGAAACAGGGCAAATTATTGCCAGACTATCTGTACTGTACAGTGATGAAGTCTAGCAGCCCAAATCATAAATCAGCAAATAAAGAGGAAAAGTTTAACACATGCCAGTGTAAGGAATGAATCAGAGGAAAGAACAACTTTGGTAAATAAACAAATATTAGAAAATGCATTTTCCTCTGGGCATATTGTCAAAGAATGGGAGTCTCAGTCCTTTCCTCAAATGCATCTTTAAACTGCCATATCAGACATTAAACATCAGACAAAGTAGACTGTTTGCTAGAATATGGTTTTCTTCTAAAACTCACCTTTATCTCCAGTCTCTTGAGAGGGCTGTACAGTAAAAGAAGTGTTTTAAGATCTCTTCTATATGAAATCCAAATCCATACATGCTCTTTTAGTAGGAGGAAAGGCAATGAAAACAAGCAAGCAAGCATAATTTAAAAGCAAGCACATGAATAAAGAAAATTAATATAACCTTTAAATACAGAAGTAAAAAGTAAATCCATGATTTTGAGTCCATCAAACAAAAAGGGCAGTAGGAAGTGACAAGTCTGCAAAGCAGCTTTCCTTTTACATCTTCTTTCCCTTTAATAGTTTTTCTTTCTTTCAGTGGAAAGTGTTGGCTTCTTTTTCCACCTTGTTTATTTTTTCCTTTTCTTTTGGTGAAAACATATTTCCTTCCAGAAATCCACTCTGCTTGCATCCTGGCAGAAACTTCCCACTGTCCTTAATATCCCCTGACACTTAGCACAGCACAGGTCTTACCTCAAACGAGAAGTTCATTCCTTGCCTCTTCTTTTTCTAAGATGCCCATATGCTTCTTGTAGGTTATCCAAATGTCTGCCAAAGACCCCTCTATCCAAATCCACAAAGATCTGATGGAATTATCTGCCTGAATGTCTAGTCTTTAAAGGAAACTGTTATTTTGGATGATTCATAGCGGCTGCTTATTTTGCTACTGCTTCAGTAATAAACACATTATTTTAATGGCTCTTAGAAACAAATCTGGCAATCCTCACTGAGCAGACCTCCTATTGACTTCAGTAAGTTTTCCTGAGCAAGTTTAGAAAAATGGCTTCAGTATCTGGCTGAAAATAAGTTACCTGAAATGTGTGTGTTTTTCAAAACATTAATAAAATGTGTTGATTTTTTTTACTTCTAAAATTACGTCTTTCAATCTTTGCCTGGTTTGCCTTCTGAAACCAATAAAAAAACTTCACCATTGCTGGAACTAAGTGTTCTTCAGGCATTTGATTTTTCCCAAGAATGCCAGGGCCAAAATTCCTTTCTCAAGTGTTTGTGAACTGGAAAAAATGTGTATTCTGGTTTCTGGCATATGTATACGCATGAGTTGGCTACTATTCCTCTGCATACTTTAATGGTCATAATAGTTTTCCATTACTTGTTAACTCCTGTTAATAGCACAGCATCAAGGGATCACAATAAAAATATGGTTGATAAAATTCTGAGTCACATGTAGCAAATGGGAAATTTGGCTTAGCTCAATGAAGGGCTCCTCTTGATGTGTCAAGACATTACTGTAATAAACACAGCAGCAGTGTGTGGCACTTTTACTATGAGTATGTACCCAAAGGGAAGATAAAATCTGGCGCTTAGATTCTGCTTCAGTTCTGGATGCACCTGTTTCTTGTGAATGGCAGAAGGAAATATGACAGCTGCTTATCTGCTCATTCAGAACTAGAGATGGCTTTGCTCAGCTGGAGAAGCTGAAGTGCTGCAGAAAAGCAGACTTTTTTGTGACTTCTTAGCGTTGCAACAGGACACAGGTGTGCAGTCTTTCTGTCACACAACACATAGTACGATAATGTAAAAGAGTAAGGTGTAGATAGAACAGCTCATGCACTTGAAGTTGGAAGATTCTGGCTGCCCATATCATGGCTTTTTCATCACTGCAGATGCCTGATAAAGAGTTGTTTATTCACAACTGGAATTTTTGTTCCTTTCATATGGAAAACAGAAGATGCTAAAAATATGTGCAATGATAGCTTTTGTTGTTAGGTTGCAGAATAACTTCAGAAGTTTAGGTTGGCACTGGCTAAACATAACATCTCAGCAACCTATCCTAGAAAGGGGCTCTTAACACAAACTGATCTCTGAATCCTACAAGAGCTCTCCAGCAGGACAGGTGAATACAACAAGCCTTTTTTTGAAACACTTTTTTCAGTTCCGTTCTACATGCCACTGTTTCTGCTGAACTTACTGCTCCTGTTTTCCTGAGCATGTAGCCTGTCTCTTAGCTCAGAGGAAATTAATCCATCACCATTGCACCTTTCTATTCCCCTCCTCTTTTTAAAAATCGTTGCTCTTTTCCTGAATTTTTTTCTTGTGAGATACAATTTTGCACTGAAATAGCCATTTTGCTTTAAACTGTCCAAGTTCCACTTTCCATAAAGAATTGACATATGTAAATGCTACCTTTATGTTTCTTCCTCTAATAGTTAGATATGAGAAGCTGTGGTAAGAGGAAACAATTATTTAGATAGCAATTGTTTGCTAATGCTGAAAATACCAAAATGAATTCCTTCACTTTAAATCTAGTATAGGCACAGATGTTCTCTAGCTGGAATAAATAGTCTTCTATCCTCAGTGATTTCTCCCCTGGATATACAAATGCACTCTAGGCAAGTTTCAATGCTCAGGTCAATGAACCTGTCAATCAACCCTGGGGGATTTCAACATACCTCAAAACTTTAAGTCAATGTGACTGGAATAGGATAAACAGATACATTTTAAGTCTATTGCTGTTTCTGTTAGATGTCTTCTGTAGTACATCTAAGTTCTGTATACCTATTTATACTTTTATAAATAGCATTCTACAAACCAGATATTGCTGCACAATCATGTATCAAGACATGAAAATAAATGAAACTTTTCTCTGTTTTCCAAAATAATTCTGCAAATATTCTGAGCAAGTGGCATACTTTGCTGGAATGTTTTTTTTTTGTCCATTGTAACTAGTTTATGCCCTCACCCTTAGAATTTGCAATTGAATTTACAGCTGTTTACTTTCAAGAGTATATATGGTAATATATTAAAAAAAAAAAAGATAATGGGAAGACTGTATCCATGATTATGCCCATGGCAGGGGGGTTGGTTAGATGATCAGTAGAGGTCCTTTCAACTCAAACCATTCTCTGATTCTGTTATTCAAAGATAAGAAAGTACAGTGCTTTCAAGTTCAATTACATTTGTCACTGAAATAACTCAAAACTAGATAGTGTCTGCTGAAACATTAACAGGATCTCGGGAGGCATTGGAGAGGAAGATTCACTTTGCAATAGACAAGAGAACAGGACAGTGTCAGTGTACTAGGTTCTTAGTCACAGCCAACCAGAGCTATTATTGATGTATATGCAACAAGACATGATTACCAAGTAATTGCATTTTTTCTTTCATGAAATGCAGCTGCTATAGAAGGATTCTCCTTTGCTGTATGATCAGGCAAGCCATGTCTTCTTGTCATGATCAGGACCGTGATTCTTGACAGAACTAACATTTTCCAAGGAAGATATTAATTAACTTTTGTTAGAGGTGAGAATGCCACTGCCATGTTTGGTTTTTTTTTTTCAATAACCAGCAAAGACCCACAGACACATTTAGGACATGTGGTTGACACCTGCTAGGTAGGCTGAGAGCCTGGCTCCTTCCTCCTCTCAGGTTCTCCAGCTCTTTCTCAGCTCTTCATAGATAAAGTGTTGGCTCTGTAAGAGCCTCAGCAGATAGGCCTTTAATTTGAGCAGGTCCAGGATTTCACATCCTAAACCTGAAAATCATTTCATAGTCCCTTCCAAATGGCACCATGGAAAGAAGGAAGTATTGTTTTGCTTTCACAGTGATTGATCTGAGGTTTTCCTCATACTTGGCATGAAATATGGAGCAGTATGTCTGAGAGCATGAGTAAGAGACCAAACATTCATCCTCATAATGCTACAGAGAACCTATTTGCCATCTTTGTTTTTGGTAGAAATATATGAGTCATTTTAACCAGGACTGGCCAATTGGATTGAAGTGTCTTGAACATTCAGCAAGATTTGGAAATATTTAGCAGTTTGTTCTTTGACTTTCATAATGAATTTAGCTATACTATCTCCTGTTTCTGTCCAGAAGCAGAGGGACTGATATATAACACGAAATAGGGCACCTAGATTGTCCTTAGACTCAGTAGAAGAAGTTTCCAAAAGAGGTGTCTAGAACTGAGATATTTAGAGAGCACATTTTCAGATCACTTCAGCATTTCAGCTTTTGGATACTGATTATCTGAAACAAATCCCTGCATCTCTGAAGACTTGCCTATCACCTACTTGGTTGAACTATGATGCTTACCAGGGGCTTTGTAGGGACTTGAATTTTAGTCTGAACTGAAAGTTTTCACTGTGTCTTTGGAAATATATCTCAGTGTAACAACACATAAGAAAACAATAATCTAAAAGAACTTTCATTGAAATTGAAATAGAATTAGCTATTGTGGTTCTGTCAGATGTCCTGTGCCTGAGGTCATTGGATTAGACTTTGACAACACTGATAAGATTAACTTGTCATTCCAGGTGTTGAGTTGCAGATTTATGGATTTGGCTTCTACTGGGAGTAGCTCCACGGATAGGAGGAAAAACAGCTTATAAATTCTTCAGAGTTCTTTGGAGCCAAGAGCCATTTTTTGGCTTTCTTTGCAAGTGATATTATTTAAAGGGTACTTGGAAACGTGAGAATAATTGAAAAGTAAAATAAAGAGTGAAAAATACTGGAAAGTTATTTCTCTTATAGAGTAACTTATAAAAACTGCATTCATTATTATCTCCAGTAATGTTTCTCATCACAAGTAAATATTCTGTCTTTGTTGCAAAGGGAAGCATTCTTCAGGTAGATCACTCATTGACTCAGCTACATTTACTACTCTGTTTATCACTCATTTCTTGGAAAATATTTGTGAAAAATGGGCAATTGTATTTTACTAAGATTTATTGGTCTTTGGCCAATAAATTCCATTAAGTTATTATCTTTTAGAATGTCCAAACTGAAGCTGACTGGGAAAGACACACAAAGAATGATAGGTTTTTGTTCACAAGAAAAGAAAACACTCCAACAGATCAAATCATTAAGCTTTTATTTGGGAGCATGGAGTAAGTACTTACTTATTGTCACGTAGTGAATTGAAACAGATAAAGTTACTGAGATTTTGCAGAACCATCATAGAGGAGTCTCTCAGACCTTGTTTCACTTCTACCTGATAAATATCTGATGAAAGTAGTGGGGTTCTGAGAAGATACTCCACAGGCTATAGAGACATTCAGATTTTAATTTTAGTGCTTTATCATCCGAGAGAATGCAAGAGAATCCCAGGTTGGGGATTCTTCTCTCTGTTGAGATCATGGAACCCAAAATGACAGCAAATTTTTTGTTTTGACTTTGGCAGAATTCTTCATAGGTGACTAGTGCTAACCGAAGCTGTGGGAAGCAGTTGTCAGGAAATGCAGTAGCAATGAAGCTAGATCTTGGCTGTAGCTGAGTAGTTCACAGCAGAGCTGAGAGCCACAGGATTTAAAGATTAGCTTATAGTCACTCTTTTCCATAAGTGAGACTAGTTAGGGATAAACAAAAATGATAGTATCTCGCTGTGCTTGCATTGTAGTTACAGCAGAGTTGAAATGATGTAATTGTGACAAAAAAATTAGTCTTGTTAATTTAATATTTATAGGGAATTCTGATCCAGACCTTGGAAAATTTGTACCATGTCCTGCTGAAAAGAATTCAGTGTTCATGCTTGGATACTAATTAAGAGTGTTAGCAAATCTGAAACAGGTTGTTGTCCCTTCCTTTGAAATTTATTAGTATTTTTCATGAAGCAGCAATAAATTTAGTCCTTGAACATCTGCAGACCAAAAGATTTATCAGCAGACCTTTCTGTAGAAATAACTTCAAACATTTGAGGTTTTAAATTTTTTTTAATTGAAAGGTGAGAATTTTATAAATGCATAAGTATATTGCTCTATACATTCTTTGTTTTTCTTAATGACTTCCTTAATTTTCTGCTATAGAACTTGGAAAGAGACAGAGCTAGACAGACTTTTCATCTTACACAAAATGGCTGGTTAATGCCCTTATCTTTCTAAGGTTAGCGCCCTTATCTTCCTAAGTGCTTCCTTTTGTGAATAGTAGCTAGGGAGTTGGGCTGAAATTATGACAGATGCTATTCAGGTTGTCTTCCACTTGTTTCAGAATACTCTGGGATGACAAATTGCATTCTGAATCTCAGGTCCCTTGATTCAACAGTCAATAGATACTTTTTGAATGGGAAAGTTTGGCTCTTGCCACCCACTTCCTTTTTGGCAATGTTTCAAAAAAAAAAAAAAAAATCTTACGATGAAAACAAAATATATATCTGCAGACAGCTCTGCCACCTGTGCTTCAGGTTCCCTAAATAAGTATTTCTAAAAATTTGCGCAGTATTTAAGATTTGTCAGTGTAGTAGATTAAAAAGGTTTTGTAGCCCATGTGCTTATTATTTTTTACTTTTTTTTTATCAGGGTTACCTAGAGACTAAGAATACATGTTGCTTGCTTGTCTGTGGATACATATGTATACAGAATTTAAAAGAAGTGGTAAAAAATAAGCAATAAGTTTTTGCGTTGTGGAGCCAGAAGATAGAGATCTTTGGCCCAAAAGGCTTCAATTTCGTCTTCCAGTGAGACTTTTTGAATTTTCCTCAGAAGCTCTAATTGGAGGCTGCTGTTCTAAACACAGGAGACAGGAACAGCAAGTGACAGTGGGGTTCCCGTCCTCTCTGTGAACCAGCAGTACTTGCCTCAGCCCTTAAAAACATTACATCACCATAGTCGGAATTAGAGCTGTTGTGGGAGCTGAGTGGGAGTCAGAACTGAAATAGTTATGATTTTACATAAATGCAAGGCTCTCTAGAACTTTGGGCCTGCAAGAAACTGAAATGGCTATGAGAACCATTTTTGCAGAAGAATTAGGCTAAAGATGTTTTAAAGGTTTTTCTTGGGTTATGACATCCTTTTTCCATAACAAATTTATTTTTCTTGAAAATATTTAGATGCATCTACAGATAAGTAATGGATTACATTCCTCTTGGAATGCGTGTTTGTGTGATTTAAGAGATGTCTTGAGGTTATTCAAGAAAAAATAGACCAGAGGATAATTTATTAGCAACATACTAATAGAGGGAAATAAGAATACAATAATAACAGAAGTGGAGTACATCTTAGACAAAACAATTTGTACACCATTTCTAGATGAAGAATACCAATTGCTTATGCACAAAATATCAGGATACTGACTTCCCAGGTCCTTGTTCAGACCCTTGATCTTACATTGAACAGTAGTTATAGGTAATATTGCTGGTTGGCCACTATTAGTGAGTAATTGCAGGCTAATTTCTTTTCAAGCCTCTGCTCACAAGGTCTCTATTATACTTGAACCAATTTGGTGGTTCTGCAGCAATGAAACAGAGGATGAATTTTGAAAGAATGTAATTGGTACAAAACGTGACTAAACCAGTGAATTGCTGGACAAGAAACAGAAAATACGATCTCCCTGATATTTCAAACCAACCAGGTCTTGGTGGATTTTTAAAATATATATATTTTTGTTTATATTTTATTGTTTACCATAGTTGTGTGCCTCATAGAACCTACTTGAAACTTCTCCAGGGTATCTAGATTTTCTCAGAAAATTGACTTAATGAAGGCATTAATTTTCTTTTGGTGAAGGGAGGAATAATTTGGTATATTAACAGGAGTTGTGACACATCCTGAGTTTGAGCAGGTATCTCTGAAAGCCTAGAATGAGTGGTGAGGTAACTCCATGCACTAAGAAGAAGCAAAAGAAAGGAAATACCTTTTATAAACTGAGAACTGTGTAGACATTTACAATATATAGAAACCATAGATTTCCTAAGGGAATGGAAATAGGGGTTGCTTATCTCGGCTGTTGTTGTGCTTAGTAAATGTAATTGCATACACTGTTCTAGTTGATTGGTTTGGTAAATGTGCTTGAGTAGAGCCTGAATTCAGAGAATTCTTGAACACAATTTCCAAAAGCCAAATTTTGAACCCACTGAGCTTTACTTCTGCAGTTGCTTTGCCATTTGTAAGGAGTTAACCTACATTACAATGCACTATAAATTACTACAAATCTTGTAAACTACTAATAGTACTACTAAATTTACTACTAGTAAATTACTACAAATCACTATATAGTCCTATGATGTAATGTAGTCAGTAGTATGCCAGTAACAAAATTAAGCTTCTAGTATAAATTCACTTGGATTTGGAGAGGCTCTTTTGTGGAATATCCAATTTCACTGTGTGTGGCACACTTTTTGTTTTGCTTTAGCTTCATCATGTGCAGCATGAAGGGACTGTTACTGGTTATTGTATGGGATCCATTCTCATCATCACAAAAATCTCTTCCTCAAACTCTTTGATGTACATGTAATTTCTGTTAAGACATTGTGTTTTCTGCTGCCAGAAATATGTTTTATATGCTCCTTGTATATCCAATTGTAACTGTTTTTGCCTAAACGTACATCAAAGGGACCTATGCCACTGATGACTTGTGGGGTTCTTCGGTACCACATGGAAAGAAGAAACTGGCCTATTTCCTTCCTCTAGAATGCTGCTTTCTGACCATAAATTTCACCAAATAAGCACACTATTGCCAAGTAAGCTTTGAAAATGCCTAACTCCTACTAAGGCAACTTACAGGATGTCCTATATTAATCTTTGTTATTGAGATCTTTCCATCTGTTCCCTTTCAATGAAAATATTGAATGTCCTGTATTAAACATGCAGGTATTTAACAACCACTTCTCTCCCACCCCTATAGATTGTGCTTATTTTTTTATGCATGAACAGACCCTAGAGTATCCTACTCTAAATGGACCCTCTGTAACTTATTCTTTCAAAGTGAAAAATTCCACTTCCCTTCTTTATCTTTTAGAAAATTGGAATCCAGGGTATTAAAAAACTCTAAGAAATAAAAATTTTTTACTTTTTAAAAATATTTTTATTCCTATCCTACTGCTGGAAATCTGGTTGCAACTTTTTAATCTAATTATTCATTACTAGAAAACTAATAAAATATGGAATTTTCTGGAGTAATTCAGAATGGCTGACTTTCAAGATAAAGAAGCAAGCTTCTCCCTTGTGAGGTCTCCAGAAAGAGCAACTGTCTTCTGCTTGACAGAGCATGATTCATAAGTCCCCTTTTTAGTGTGCTGTGAAATGAAACTGTTCTGGTCCTTGCCTGAATGAGGATTGCAGAGAGTGAGGTTGCCCTGTTGTAAAAATGGAGACAGATGGGTCTAATATCAGGACTTAATTTTTTGCCTTTACAAATTTTTGTTGTCATAATAACAAATAGCTACTTATTTTGGGGTGTGAAACTTGTCTCTGTCAGTCTAAGCCAGAACAGCCTCAGCCATGTGTTTGTATTTTGGTCTGACTTGCTCAAGAAGCCTCAGCACACCACACAAAGCTCCTCTGTCTCTAGGCTGAGTAACAGCTATATGATACTCCCAGACATACCTTTCCTACCACATGACATATTGCCATTCCAAGTACTGAAAGTCTGTATATTTCTCTTTCCTGTTATTATAAATTCCATGTTAAAACTAAACTTCAGAAATACAGTGAGGTATTTGCTAGAGACTTGAACCCAAGAGTGAGTGCTTTTCTGGGACCTCTTCTGTCAGTTTGGACCTCTCCACACACTCCAGTGGCCCTCGGGGGGTGTGTGGAGACCTACACTCAAAATGAAGGTGCAAGAAAGAGAAATGTTTTTATGGGCATAAGTGGTAGTGACCTGAGGTGGCCCCTGTAAATCAACAAAAATGTGCAAAAGGTTTTGGTTGCATGAGCAGAGAGCGAGCTTGAGTCACCTAAAAAATAAAGGGAAAAAGGAACGTGTTCAATGGAAGCCAGCAGGGACAACATGAGAGTAGGAGAAGAAAAGCTCAAGATGGAAGCTAGGTATAACAAGCTCCAAGAATGAGAGATTCATGGAGTGAAGGAAAAGTGATGTGTACATTTCAGAATCACAGAATGACACAGCATCACAGAATGTTTGAGGGTGGAAGGGACCTCTGGAGAACACCCAGTCCAACCCTCCTGCTTAGGCAGGTTCACCCAGAGCAGCTTGCACAGGATCACATAGGTAGGTGTTGCATATCTCCAGAGAAGCAGTCTCCACGACCTCTTCAGGCAGCCTATTCCAGTGCTCTGTTACCCTTGAAGAAAAGAAGTTTTCCTCATATTCATATGGAACTTGCTGTGTTTAAATTTGTGCCTGTTGCCCCTTGTCCAACTGCTGGACTATTAAAAATGTGTGTCTAAGAGGCAAATTTTGTTACTGTTTATGCTCTAGCTCCATATTTGTGTTTTCATTAAATAATATTTGTGGTGAGAAATTCTCTTCTTTGACCTGATTCCCCTAACGGTGTAATTCTCCATTTGGTTGACTTGAAGAAAGGAAAATTAAGTTCAAGCATTCAGTGGTCACTGTCCTTTCAAACTTGTTTTATTTGTATTCATCGGTAACTGAAGGAGAAGAAACAAGGTGTTATAGGAAAGGGAGAAGAGACCATAGTATGTGGAGGCCTTCATACTGTTTATGTCTACCTGCAGTCCACTTGCTACAAGGGACGCAAGTTGCTTTGTGGAAGAGCAAGACCTAATTACATCAAAAAGTGCATAATACTGAGTCATGAAAACTTACAGTTGGATATTCAGCTATAGAAGAAATAAGGATTTGCAATATCCCAAAGTCCAATGAACATTCCAGCTTAGCCTGTGTCTACAGGCATAGTTGGGGATAGTGTGTCTACTGCACATAGTTGGTGTGCATAGTTGTAACTCTACTTGAAATTCCAGACTCCTGTACCAGGGTTGTCATGGAGACATTCTTAGTGAGCCTTTTCCTGTACACAGCAGCCCACCAAATAATTACAGTGCTATAGTGGCATGGGGTCCTACTTACAGGCAGCTCTCCTTACTGAGAAATGAGGATGGCAAGTTACCTTTCTCCGGCTGCTTATTCCATGCAATAGCAATCTGAATAATCATAATTCTTTGATTAAGAAATATCCCAGAGAGAAGCAAATGAATTGTAAAAAGCATCAGTGGAAGCTACTGCACACATTGCTCTCTCCCATGCCCCAAGCAAGAAAACCAAAAAATATGATTTTTACTGTCATTACTAACTTCTATCTGAATCTTTCATAATGACCTATAGTCAACATATTCTGTAAGAATAGTTTTTCAAGATGGCAGGTTCTACTGTCAAAGATGGCCCTGAGCCTGGACCTGACAATCCCAAGCCTTATGGGAAAGGAAGTGGGTGGAGATAATGATCTAAAAATAGATGCATGGCTACATTTTTCAAATAACCTCTCTCTGTGAAAAACAAAAAACAAAAACCAAAAAACAACCAATCCCAAATGCCTCTAAACTTTGAAATGTTGGTGCTGGAAATCTAGGTCTCCCTTCTGCTTATATTGCTTGGATTTTTTCCTCTTACTTTTCAGTCCTGACTCTTCGTTACACCAGCTGTGAAATTAAAAGTGTTCAGTTCATGTAACTTAGTTTCCACATTGTTAATGATGGCTCATCCTTTGGTCAAAGCATAGGTCATCACAAGAGCAAATCTGAGCAAATGTCTTGTTCAGAAAGGTAAGATACAGCTCGTGCCATAACCAGCCACAATTGCCTCTAGTTCTAGAAAGCCAAATGTGGTTGCAAGACCTGGATTGTTATAAATTGTGATAGTTCCATAAATTTAAGTGGTGCTGATTTGATTTATAGCAACAGGGCTCTGGTCCTCATGCATGAGAAGAATAACATAACTCCTGCACACACTGTGTTTTCCAGCATGTAACATTTTTGATTACTTTATGTTCATTATTATTGAAAAGGGGTGGTAGTAGAAAATCACAGCTTTTAAGGAGGCTGAGGATATTTTGCCAAGAACAACATCATATACCAGCTTTTACTTCAGGTTGAAGTCTGTTAAGTATCTAGCAGATTTTTTTTTCATCAAAATAGAGTTAATATATTATATGTGGTCCTTTAAAGGCTACATGGTTTCTGAAAAAGGCTCTTTTAGGATCAAATTGCATTCATTGCTGAATTTGATATGGAGATGGTGAAGCTCATTAAAAAGCTTCATGGCAGGTAGTCAGTGCCCCTACAGCCACAAATCTACAAATTTTTTCCAAATTATGATTCCAGGCATATTTTAGTTTCTTCTGAGCAAAAACAATTGACACTGTAGAAAACTGTAGGCTAAGAAAAGAAGGAAATGGGATGTGTGTCTCCATTTAAGTCCTACTAATTTGCAATAATATCTTGAGTACCACTGTAAAAATCATTGAAAGGCCACCAAAACACAGAAGATAGTATTAGGCATAGGCCCTCCAGTTTCAACAAAGGATTTAGATTCCAGTGACTAAACTCCATAGCTCATTGACAACTAATTTTGACGAAATTCTGCTGTAAGAATGGTCAATTATTCCTACTTTTGATTTTTTCCCTTACAATACTTTATTGTGATCAATCTTTCATTCTTAGTATTGTATTTACTCACAGTACGTTTTAGTAAACACAAAAGCTTAGGCATTGGGGTTGGAGTTTAAGATGAATTTAAGAATTAAATTCAAGAAAGTGATTTCCAGGACTTCCCTTGGTCACTGCTTATATAGTTCTTAAGTCACCCATGTAATTTCCTAAATCCCTAGGTTTAAAAAAAAAAAAA